>PVKA01021227.1:0-39023 GCA_004027165.1 Ctenomys sociabilis | reverse complement strand
ATTGCATATTGTTTTTGTAGTGGGTTTTTGTTGTACAAGGTGCATACATGATATTCTATTTACAAACACTATTAGAGCAGATGCCTCTAATCAATGAATTAAGAGACTATAGCTGTATACCTATGTCTTTTTTTAAAGCTGAATTATAGTACAGTTTCAATAATTAATATTTTTTACATTGTTATCTTCTTAATGGTTATCCATAGTACAATAAGCAGAAAGGATATCCTGTCCAAACACTATTAGTGCAAATCTATCTGTTTCTACTGTTTATACAAATACAGAATGGTTCTTCCATTATATCTCTTTTTTTCTGTTTAGTCTTGTCCGAGATGGGTATTCTACTGTCATTCAATTATTATAGGTGTTTGAATTCAGTGAAACAATCCAACACAGTCCAGCAGTCCACAATAATAGTGGGTTATCTGCAGAAGTTGTTGACTAGAGCCATTTACAGCTCAATTTATTATTATGGCCTTATTTTACATACCTCATTTTTATTCTTTTCGGCTGGATGGTTAAGACCAAGAAAAGCAAGACCTATATAACAAAAAATGTAACTGTAGTGTCTGATAACATCAGTCAAGTCCCCTCAGGATTAATCCTGTAATCCTGCACCTCTGTAGATCCTTTGTCAGTGTCAGCCATGTGGATGAGTCATATCCATTGCTTGACCAGTTTGCTTGCTGTGAAAGCCTGAGAGAAAGATTTCTCTCCATGTGACATGCCTTAGGCACACTACAGATCATTGGTCACATTCCTTTGTGGTTCCATAATCTCCTTGATCAGAAAATTTGGCACTCAACTGAGTTCCATGATGTTACAGTACAGGTTCTCCTATGTCTTGAGCCTTCACTGACCTTGAAAGGCTAGGGCCAAAATGTTGGCTGACATTGCAGCCCTTCCATTTCTCCAATTTTTGATCTGCAAACTTAGTTGTTGGCCATGCAGAAGAGAAGCTGATTATTACCCTGCAACATATGCAGTTCAGTTTACCCTATCTGTCTAAATTCCTTTTAGTTGTAGTTATACATTTCTATTTGTACTTCTTCTTTTGACTTCTTATACTAGGGAGACTATTTGGATATTTTCACATGTGTGTAACCACTGCTCTGCACTCTATAGTAAAGCTTCGTTTGTTTGTACCAGGAATCAAACTCATGATATACTCACTTATGAGTATATCTTCAAGTGGCATCCACTTCAATATATATAAATGCTTCAAGTTTATCATTCTTTATAGCTGACTAACACTCCATTGTATAAAAATACCACATCTTTTTCAACCATTCCTCATGTGACAGGCACCTTGGTTGTTTCCAAGATTTTGCTATCACAAATAATGCTGATATAAACATAGGTACACATATATCACTATGATATGATGCTTTTAGTTCCTCCAGGAAAATTCCCAATACAGGAATAGCTGGCTTAAATGGGATTTCCAGTCCTAGTTTTGAGAGGATTCTCCCCACTGATCTCCATAATTGTTGCACCAGTCTACCTTCCCAGTAGCAGTGGAGAAGTGTCCAAAGTTTCAAGGATAAATACGCATGACTTTTAGTATGCAATATTTCCATACTTTCTTTGCACTCAAAGAAACTGAACTTCCTACTTATACCATCAAAGGAGTGCTACAGCCCAGTCTAACTTTAGCTTAAGATTGCTCATGATGTTTTTTTAAAGACATAAGTCACCTCTTAGTGGCAGGATTAAAATAAAATTAGTGAATAAAGGACTGGGAACAAAGCTTTTTGTTTTGTTTTGTTTTGTTTTTTGGTGGAACCAGGGGTTAAACTCAGGCCCCTGCATTTGCAAGGGGAGCCCTCATCCTATTGAGCCATCTACCTGGCCCCCAGAAACAAAGCTTTGTAAGAAAGTAAAACTGATAAAAAAAAAATCATGCGCACCTGAGTAGATTAGCAGATCTGCCCAGAACTTCCTTTCTGAGAACAAAAGACAGGCCCCAGCGGGGCATGGTGGCGCATGTCTGAAATCCCAGCACTTGGGAGGCTGAGGCAGGAGTATTGTTGTGAGTTCGAGACCAGCCTGTGCTACAAAGTGAGCTTAAGGCCAGCCTGAACTGCATAGTAAGACCGTGTCTCAAAAAGAAAAAAAAAAAAAGACAGGCCCTGGGCTGCCTCTCCCCCAGTGCCCATCTGTGATGGGCAGGGAGTTTCTCCACTGGATATCAAAACACTTACAAGAAAGCTGTCTTTATTTGTGTACAGAAAAGGGGATATTCTTATCACAGATGAAAAATGGGTGAGTATTTGATGCTTTATGGGTCTAAACAGAACAATGCTGTTTTTCACGATTTGGTGGTGCTGAAGATATTCTCTTTCATTTACCACTCCTAAGGACAGACAGGGTGCCCAGCTTTCAGGAAGGAAGCCATGTGCCGAAGTCAAGAATAGAACAGGACATATCATTCAATAAGCTTGATTATGCTACTTGACCGTAGAACATGTAGAACAGGCAGAGAGCCTTTGATGTTGCAACAGTAACAAATGCTCTCTCCTAAAGAACAGCAGCGTGTCCTCTTCCCTCATCAGGAGCACCAGGAAGATGTCTTTCCATGGAATGTGTGGGTTTGGGCCTCCACAGAAGTGAATAATGAGGTCTGATTCAATGCTAAATATTATTGGTCTTTATTTACCTACATCAAGCTATAAAGCTTTCCACTTGAGACAGAAAAGAATTTCTTTTTCATGTTTTCAGGGCACAAACAAAGGGTGCTTTGGATGAGAATGAAATTTTTAAAATCCATCAAAGGTTTTTCCTTACTCATTTCAACTATCTTTATATTCAGTCTGATTGTCAGATCATGTTTTTGTTTTCTTACAGAAAACTATAAAAACATATTTTTTTAAGAGAAGAATTTTTGTGCAGGGGTTGGGGGTCCGAACTCCAAGCCTGCTGTGCCAGCTCCACTCCCAGAACATGCTGAGACAGCAATTGAGACTGGGTGGGGTGGCACATGCCTGTAACCCCAGCTCTTGGGAGACTGTAAGGAGGTGAATTACTGCAAGTCCAATCTTGTAGTGATAACCTAAACATCCTGTAGACGATTCCCTAAAAAATACAAGAGAGAGAGAGAGAGAGAGAGAGAGAGAGAGAGAGAGAGACAGAGACAGAGAGAGACAGAGAGGGAGAGAGAGAGAGAGGGAGAGAGAGGAAGAGAGAGAGAGAAGAATTTAAAAAATAATAGGTAAAGAATTAAATAAATTATAGCTAAAATAATAGGACAGTCTCACTGAATTGAAGTGATGGCCTCCTCTAAATACTGACCATATATGTGGACTATCTGATTGCCTCCAAGAAATGATGGCCTCAGCTTCCAGCACTTAGAGCTATCCACACACAAAGCACATGCATTTGTTTGCCCAAAGAGATAGGCTGGTGAGTCTCTTTAGTATATTAAGTGGTAAAATCTGTACAAAGATATACTATGCAATTCTGTTGTATTGCCCAGGGAAGGAAGAGTGAAGAAAACTTTAGTTCAATCACCCAACCTTTTGTAGAATTTATTTGCTATAATAAGATAAACACTCTGCTTCTTTCTCTTTAGTCTTATTTCCTTTTCTTCCAATAATGTTTGAGCTAAAACTTTTTATTTAAGGAACTTTGAGAAAAGCAATTGGGCAGCCAATGGTGGAAAACATTTCTAACGAGGCAGGGCTCCGCTCTGAGCTTTATACATTTCCACATAACTGGAAAGACAAGCAGGTATTTCTTGGGATGACACAAATATTTTTGCTCATTAACGTTTTTATGTTGTGCTTAATTTGAATGTCTTTCAATATATTTCCAATTGAGTGGAGCTTTTTATTAAGTAACTACTAGAGATTTCAATACAACTCAAACTATGGACACAGACAAGGACATCAACCAGATAAGCCCTACTGTGATGGGGTTAGATCCACTTTAGGAAGTTTAGAAGGTAATTTGGAATATCTATGGTAGCAAGTTATCCAGGCATCATATGTAGGAAAGAAAAGGAAAAAAAGAGAAATATTTTCAAAATTTGCAATATTCTAGAAAACCTTAAATTCACTGACCTTCCAAATCTGAGCTTCTCTACATTTTCCATCACATTTACACATTTTTTAAAGCTTTCAGTTAACATTTATTAGCATCCTGCATAGATAGGGAACTGGACACACAAGATGCTTGAAAAGGACTTAACCCTAAATCCCACCATTGGAATTGTTTCACATATGTGTAGAGAAGATTTTAGGTACCAAACTCTGTTCTAACTTTCTTAGACAGCTGATCTCAGTTATCCTTCACAGTTCTATGCAGTGGGACTTATTATTATTTCTATTTTACAAATGAGGTGACCAAGTTCTTTTAGCTGCTTTTATGTCAGATAGTTGCTATGGGGCAGCATTAAGATCTTTTCATATCAATAACCATCTGTAGAGAAAAGTGCGGTCTTTCTAGCTCATCTATACCCAGTCAGCACAGGGGTTGTTGCCTGTCACCTGAGGACACTGAATACACAGAAGATTTTGAAAATGTCTCAGGATTTCATAGTCCGCTGATTCCAAGGAAGAGCACTGTGTGCAGAAACTTCACATTTCTATATTGAACATGAACTGGCTTTAGCAAATTAAGTTGAATTTTATTATGAATAAATTACTCTTTCAAAAGACTAAAATTGACTGGCATTCTGTGTGTGTGTGTGTGTGTGTGTGTGCATGCATTTGCCTCAATTCTGACAGATTAGAGTATGAAGCAGTAAACTTCCTCACAGTATAGCCATCTTTACCCCACACTGACTGCATTAAGCAGTGCTGAAGGAACTGATGTTAACCTAATGGGATATAATTTTTAGTATTAATAAAGTTTCTTTTTTTCCATTTTTTTGACTCTCAGTGAGTAAAACTAAATTTGATTTCATTTGAATTGTGTAGTTAAATAACTTGGGATTAGGCTTCAAAGAAATTTGAATGTTTCCATATCTGTCATACATTTCTAATTGCATCTAAATAGAATCATGGGATTGAAGATGCTTTATTAATGTATTTCATAGAATAGACCTCCCAAACAGAAATAGCTATTATTACCTGTACTTTCAGCAGTGTCATTTGCCAGTATAAGTTTTGGTAAACCTATAGGAACTTATTCACCACTAAATTTGTCTAATGATTAACTCAGTCATCACTGGATCATCTTTATGAAAACTTCATCTTCAATAATTACAAGGACTTTGACTATATAGCTCAGTAAGAAGTTTATGACAGGGGCCAGCCTGATAGCTCAGTGCCTGCTCAGGCAGAGTACAGCAGCCAGGATTCGGTCCCTGGCATGTCATGTCAGCCTGGCTACTGGGGTGCCCTGAAATTGTAAATGAGACTGGGTGTGGTGGTGTGTGCCTGTAATGCCAGTGCTTGGGAAGCTGAAAAAAGGAGAATCATTATGCATCCAATCTAGGTAGTGACACCCTGCTCTAAATACAGAAAAAAAAAGTTTATGACAATAATTTTCAGAGTATAGGAAAGCTGCACTATTTTCACAAAATTTTACCAAGGTGAAAGCATAAACGGATGACGCAAATCTTTTTTTCAAGTATTTAGTACAGGGTCTGTAGGGTCTCACTACACAGATAGGACTCATAGTGATTCTTCTGTTTTCAGCCTCCCAATAGCTGGGATTACAGGCACATGAAACCACACTCAGTCTCAGTTGCTGCTCAGCACGCCCTGGGAGCTGGGCTGCCACAGCATGCTGGGAATCGAACTCAGACCCCCGCTTTCTACCTAAACAGGCGCTTTAGTCTTCTGAGCTATCTGGCCAGCCCTATATATCTTTGCTAATATTCCTTGTATTTTAACAATGTTTTCCCTAAAATGATTATATAAATGACTGCTTCATCCCATTGTAGGTTGAAAATCTCTGATGCTGCAAACCAACCACTCCCAAGAAACACTTCTCCACTGAGTAGGACTCAGTTCCTAGCTGCAGGACATTCTATGTGTCTCAGGGATACATCTTTCCCCAGTGAGGCATTAAATCAACCCACTCCTCAGGAACATTTCTACATCCTTATGCTAAGATGGGCCATAAATTCTAAAAACATTGTTAGGCAATGTAAATTGCTTTCCAGAATATAAAAATGAATTCAATATGAACTGTGTGCTGGTATGTTAGTTTATAGTGTGTGGGGGAGGGGGTAAGTATATATGTATGTATACATATTTCTCATCACCTGTTACATATAAAAAAGGGAAATAATTAGCACCCTACAGTATTGAGCTTGGAAACCTAGAGTCAGCTTTATTAAGATCATGGTTAAAAAAAAAAAGTAATTAATCTCATCTGGAAAACTCACTAGACTCTCATAGTGAGAATTTGAGTCCTGTCTCTGCCACTTTCCAAACTTCAGTTTGAGTCCTGCCTCTGCCATTTCCCAGCTGAGGGGCCCAAGCCAGGAAAAAAAACTAATTTTAGGGAGCGATGCCCAGAGTTGCTGTAACATTTGAGAAGAGCAGGAAACAGAACATCTGTTCAAAATAATTGTGCATCACACCTGGCAAAAAAAAAAAAAAAAAAATCACTGAGGAGTAAAATCTCTTTAGAAAAAAAAATTAGCAAAATGTCATTTAGGAACTGTTTTCTTCAGTCTCCTAAATCCATAGCAATATGGATTCTGGCATTATCAGAATAAGCACAGCTTTCAGCTATAATTAAAATTGAACTGGTTTTTTCAATTACACAAATTTGGAACCTGAAAGTTTTACATGACTTTTGACCACAAGAGAAATTCTTTTGCTAATAAATGGATGTTTTAAGAAGAAATTTCCTCAAAATGTCTGACTTTCTATTCCCTAATCTATCTCATCATCATTTCTCAACACTGCAGACACCATGCCCTTGGTGTTTACTATTCTCATTGGGAAGGTTTGCTTTATGAATTCTAGCTACTCAATAAATTAAAGAATATGCCTACTTGCTATTCCAAAAATATTTGCTCATTTTTGCTTCTTGGATGGATTTTGGGACATCTTATTGTGTTATTGACAGTTCTCCAGATAAGTTGCAGAAATATAGGGTTTCCTAAAGAGAAAATGTAAGATTGAATAAAGGAACAAATATTCTACTCAGAAGCCCTCTGTTGCATAAGCTATAGTTTAGCCAAATTATGACCACCAATTAAAAACAAAGAAAATCAAATTGCTTGGGCCAGAATCCTAGACCTAATCATTTATTTACAGATTTCATTCATGTGATAACAAGTTATTAACTCAAGCTCAATATATAATACTAGATAGGCATGAAGACAAAATTTTATAATAGGATTTTCCTGAAGAGGAAAAAAATAATGTAAATGGAGAGTTCATCACATGGTAATTATCAAAGAAGGGATAGATCTTAATTGTGACAAAGTTAAACTTGGGCTGTTTATTATAAGTTTTCTATCTCTAATAGCTTTATATCTTCATTTATAGTCATAATTAATATATATGTAATGGATTCCTAACAGCTGGTCAACTTACTATACCAACTGAGTTAAAGTAGTATGGTGCTGGGTGGGGAAGGCCCACCTGAGGATTGTTGACAGCAGCAAAAAGGCAGAACAGTAGAAGCTGCTAAAATCTTCTAAGGAATGCTGTTTGGAGAAGCTGTCAGAGCTGTTGGAAGCTGTAGTTCTCTTGGCTGTGCTGCAGGAGGACTTTGTCATGCTAGCTTTCCCGATAACCCTTGGAGGAGCTTGGGTCCTCATCTTGACCACTGATTCCTGACTTCAGAGAGGAAGATGGTGCACTGCTCAGCCTCATGAAGCTTGTTGCATTGGCTTTCCTGATGGGAACTTGGCTTTCCTCATCGCTGGAGGATCTCAGGACCTCACTGTTGCTGACATGGCTGTGGTACCTTTGGGGGAGCTCTGATGCTTACCTGAGTGTTACTTCTTAGCTCCAGTTCAGACTTCCTAATACAGCTCCTTCATCTCACTGGCATAGACTTCCTAGGTTCCACCACTCACCTGTGGGCCTTTCCAGCAGAGATCAGTGAAGTGAGCCTGCATGGGACCTTGTTTGGGCTCTAGGCCTCCAGCTTGACTGGTGGGAGGCATTGCTATGAGCTCTAGGCCCTTAGCTGGATGCTTTAGCATTTAGTATGTGGACAGATTTCCTGCACTTGTGCTATGTGATTTTTAGGTGATTCGTTATAAAATATTCATATAGTGTGTCCTGTACTATATTGTTCACCTTACAAAAACCCCAACTTATAACAAAACAATAATCATTTTTGATTTATTAAGATTTATTTTTAATAGTAAATACTTATATGAGATCAAAAACCATATTGCAAATGCACACACACATGTTCACATATTCACATAGTCATCACTTAAGGTGCAAGAGGGAGGGGTTTCTGGAGTGCTCTCATGACAAAATGAGCAGAGATTCAAGTCTTTCATATGAAGTGGTGTGATACTTGCATGTAACCTATACATATCATCTTATAATTTTAAATAATCCCTAGATTACACATAATATCTTTTATTAATATAATAAAATTTATATGTAAAATCATTGTTATGTTCTACTATTTGGGAATAATAAGAAGAACAATGTGTTAACAATGTAGGATAGATTATTTTTTTAAAAAGGAAGACTTTTCAGCTACAGGTTGGTTGAATTTATGGATGCCAGTACTGGTGAATGCAGAAGGTTGACTACATATCTGGGTGTCTCCACATGCATTGCTATGAAAAGATCATAATTAATGTGTACAGGAAGTGGTATTGTGAAATAGCTATAAATAAATTCCCTTAATGATACTTAATGGAATGAAAGTATAAAGCAAAAGATTTGCAATATTAGTTTTAGAGCACAATGTAACTTTCTCACAATTAGAGGGATATTTCATACTATTACAACTGATAATTCCTGTGACGACCAATAGACTCACTGAAATAGGAGTGTGGGAGAAGTTCTTTCTGAGAAGGCACTAAGGCTTTGTGTGCTGCCTGTATGGTACCCATCACTTGCAGTATCTTATGTATTCTTTTCAACTTCCTTGGTAAGTTTGCTGAAGTGTGAGCTTTACTCTAATTTGCCTTTCTATTTATCATAGTTCTTATCTTCTTGAACACCACTATAAAAATTTAAACCGGGGCCAGGGAGATAGGATAGTAGAATAAGTGCTTGCTTGGTGAGCACAAAGTCTTGAGTTCAATCCCTGGTACCACAAAAAAAAAAGTTCAAACAATAAATGAAATCATAATATATTAAATTTTTTATTTACTGTGGATAATATGATGGCAGTTAGAATGAACATTAATTGTATCACTGAGAGAAAATAAGCATTGAAAATTAATAGCTATTTTAGAAGCTAATAATGAGCTACCTTAAAAATTTAGGGAAAGAACAATCTAATAACTTTAAAATTAAGCTCTAAGGGTTCAAATTAATCATACAGGAAACTGAGAAACAGAAATAATTAGAATACAGTGTGCATTTATACCTACTCCCCATAATATATTTATTTGATATATACTGATGATATTTACTAATAGAAAAGAATTAATACCTTTTCTGTGGTACCAGCCATTGAACGCAGGACCCTGTGCTTGCCAGGCAAGTGCTTATTCTACTGAGTTGTCTCCCAAGGCCCAAGAATTAATACTGTTAAAAGTCATTACTGTACTGTCAAAATCAATCTATAGATTCAATGCAGTCCAGTGAAAGACTTCATGAAAATAGAAAAATAAATTCATATAAAATCATGGATGATTCAGAATAGCCAGTGTGAATCAGAAGAGAAAGAGAAAGGCTGGAATCATCATAAGGTCCAATTTCAAAATCAAATCCATAATCACTTAAACTGTGTGGAACTGGCTCAAAAATATGAATTCATAAACCAGTTGAATAGAACAAAGGATACACAAACCTACACCAATACAATCATCTGATTCTTTAAAAAATATTTATTTACTTATTTATTTATTACAGAGTCTTGCTAAACAGCTCAGACTCCTAGTGATCCTCCTGTCTCAGCCTCCCCCATGCTGGGATTACAGGCATGTGTCACTATACCTGCTTTTGGTGATTGGCTCTGTGCAGGGCTGGCACAGCACGTGGTACCAGGGAGCAAATCAAGGTCTTTGCACTTGCCAGGCAAGCACTGCGACCAACTCGCTTCCTGGGTCCAGTCTTCTAAATTTTTACAAAAGAGCCAAAATGCATATTGAACAAAATATAGACCCTTTAATAAATGTTGATGGGAAAACTGGGTATCTGTATGCAGAAAACTGCAATTAAATCCTTCTCTCTTACCCTGTACAAAAGTCTTTTCAAAATGGCTCATATAAGTTCTATTACTTTGGCACTGAGAGGTAAAAACAAAAGGAATATGTTTAAAACCAAAGGAACAAGAAAAGACTAGATGAAGCAAGGGAAATAATAGAAAGAATCAACATATGGGACTATGCCAAATGAAGAAGTGTAGACAGAGAAAGGAAAACAATTGTGAACAAGAAAGCCTACATACAGAGATATTATAATTGCCAGCCATTTTTAAACATCTCATTGACATCCAGACTATATGAAGAACTCAAAACTTTTGACCAAAAATCCAAAGTATCCCAATCAATACCTAGGCAAATAAGTTCAAGAGAGATTCCTCAAAGGCAGACATATAAACATTCAACATTTCTGCAAAAAATCTTCAAAATCTTTAGACAATAAGTAAATATAAAGCAAAACTACATTGAGATTCCACCTTGCCACGGTTAGGATGACTATGATTAAGAATGTAAAAAAGCAATAAATGGTTGTGCATTAGGGCACATGGGAGGCCAAGGCAGGAGGACCACTGTGTGAGGCCAACCTTGGCAACAACACTGAGTTCAAGGTCAATCAGAAGTATATGATGAGACCCTGTCTCAAAAAATAAAATAAGGGGCCATGGAGTAGAATAAGCACTTGCCTGGCAAGCACAAGGACCTCAGTTCAATCCCTGGTTCTGCCAAAATAAGTAAATAAATAAATAAAAATTCAAAAAATATAAAATAAGATCTTGAAAATACACAGGAAAAAAATTCTATATTACTAATCTGAGGGCAAATTTGTACAACCATGATGAAAATCAGTACAAAGGTTTCTTTTAAAAGCTACAAATAGAATTATCATATGACTACTATACCACTCCAGATATATATACAGGGATTAAATTTGATGTACCCTAGAGATTCCTGCACATCCATGTTTACTGACACACAACTCACAGTAGTTAGTCTAGGGAAGCAGCCCAGTGATCCACCAAAAGATGCATGGATAAAGAAAGGTGGTGCCTACACACAGTGGAATATTATTCAATCTATAGGCAAAATAAAATTTTGTTATGTCACACATGGCAAAATGGATGGAGCTGGAATTGTATTTTAAGTAAGATAAACCATGCGAAGAAAGACAAGCATTGCATGCCTTCCTCATATCAATAATCTAAATACAGTGACATGAAAACTGAAGGCAGATTACTATTAGTAAAGAGCAAGGACATATGGAATAAGTGAGGAGTCCAATAAAGGTTATTTGGGGGGATGGAAAGACAGTTATCATGTCATTGACAGATCATGATATTAACATGAATTTATTGAGGTAGAAATGTATACGCTATACACTATTGAGTAGTATTTTGGATCTATATTATTGTATAATATTTCTAAGTTGAAGAAACAAAATTTTCATAGGCATATGAGGTGAAGGAGATGCTAATCAGATCAATTTAGGGATCATTTGACATTTACATATCTCAAAACATGAGGGTGTATGGCTGAAATATTTGTGATCTTATGTGCCAGTTTCATTCTATAAAATTGTGTATAGGATCAAGGATCAAGGAAATTATCTGAAGTAAAATAGAAAACCTGGACACTTAAAGAAAAGGATGAGAGTGTACAAGAATGGAGAATTTTTGCATGGGAAATACAGCATAAATAAACATTTAGAAGAGTAATCTTAGGTGGAAATATTTATATTGTATAATAGATGGAAATTTATGCATGAAATACAAAGAAACTATAGACTGGATTGAAATAAATACACTAAAACATAGGTGTACTGCAGAAAGGTAACCTACAGATTAAGAAAAGTCCCAACCTCAATGATAATTAGTGAAATGAAAATTAAAGCAATTATGAGACACTACTTTCACTGTGACTGAAATAATATAATATCACCCATGGATGACAGACCATAGGGAAAATAGGAGATGAAATTAAAAGTATTTACATGTTTTTCAGAAAATGAAATCTTTTATATATGTAAAAGTTCATCATGTACTAGACTCAAAATATTACTGCTTATAGAAACAAGGCAGATTATCAGAACAGAACATGTGGAAGCTAAATGAAACAAAAATGGAACAGAAAGCCTGGAAATACATTTAAATACCAAAGAGAATAATTGAGGATATTTTATACCATAGATGGTTCATAATTATACTAGTTAGCTATAGGTATTTCTACCATGTATTTTAAGTTAGCAAAGTAAGATGCAGAGGAAAAATTTACATAAACCCATGCAAATAAAAAATATGTACTTGTCCACGATTACTTAAAGGGAAAAAGACTGAAAATAAACACACCGCAAGATTGTGACTAGGTGCTTATGTCAGACAGAGAAGTAAAAGCAGAAAGCCAAAATGAGCATTTGTCATTATGGACGCTGAATCTGCTTTATGATGTCTGAGAATACAACTTGAAAGTATCATTACTATGACAGAAATGTTTAAAAAATAAAAACTGAAAAATAAATGAGTACTCTAAAGATGTATATTGCACAGAAAATAGCCAATATTCCCATTACCCCAGAAGAACCTGGGTCACAGAAATTATCTTTGCAGGTTATACAGATAATTTCAAAACTATGTCACATGGGGAGAATTGTATGGATGATTTCTACAGAATCATCTACTCTCTCTCTCTCTCTCTCTCTCTCTCTCTCTCTCTCTCTGTCTCATGCACTATGTATTTCTACAAACGCAGGAGCTATATGGGCTATCTGAGTGAGGGACAATGTGAGTCTACTGTCTGAGGATGGGGGCATCTCTTTTCCTCAGGAGTAAGAATGATCAGCCTGTCACCTCCAGAGCCCATGCTCGTGCTTGACGCTTCTGTCTAGGCTCCAAAATGCTGTCTAACAAGAGAGCTAGCATCTAGTTTTTGGGCAGCTTTCTATAGCAATAAGGCAGAAACAAACAATAATGAAGCTTTCATTGTCACATGCCCACAGGTACAAATAACCTCCAATGTCAAATATTGTGTTAGTTGATACATTGTGTCAACTTGGCTGGATCAGCTCTGGCAGTTCCCAGCATGGGGGCGCAGGGAGGCTGAGGCAGGAGGATTGTTGTGAGTTCAAGACCAGCCTGAGCTACAAAGTGAACTTAAGGCCAGCCTGAACTGCATAGTGAGACCCTGTCTCAAAAAGACAAAAAAAAAAAAAAAAAAGAAGTCCCAGTCTTCAGAGGAGCTTGACCTTCCCAGCCACACCGCTTTCACAGTCAGTGTAGAAGGAAGAGAAAGGCTTGATGGACGCTGCAGCTGCTGCTCCTTCTCTGCTCTTCATTGTTTTCTGCCACCATGAACTGCTTTGGAACCAGCAGAATATGCTGGCTTTGGAGCCTCCAGTAACTGTGAGCTAAATAAACCTTTCCTTCCTTCATTTAGAGTGTTGATTATTTGTCTCAGTAATGAGAAAAAAAAGTAACTAGGACATAATTTGGTACCAGAGGAGTGGGGTAGTTGCTATGGCTGTACCTGACAATGTGGATTACAAGCTTTTGGGAATGGCTTATGGGAAGAGATAGCGAAGGTTCAGAGATGTCGCCTACAAGTGAAGTGCTGAAATAGCTTTGGCTGTTCTGTTTGGGAGCTTCTAGTCGGAGCTCAGACCAAAATGCTGATAGGAAGCCTGACTGTAAAGACCAGGCTGGGGAGGTTTCTGCTGGAAAGGACAACATTGGTTATTGAACTGCAGATGATTTGTGTTATGGTTTGGCAGAAGGTCTGCCTGCATTTTACTCCTGTCCATAGCCTTTGTGTGAGACTGAGATTAAGCACAGTGGACAAGTTACTCTTGAAAAAGCAATTTCAAAGCAGCCAAATATTGGGGTAATGACGTGGCTGCTGACATGGGGGCTTTTTGCCAGATTTATGTTAAGAATGAAGAGCAAAAAGCCCAAAAGGATGATTTAAAATGTTGTGAGTTTGGCCAGAAAAGAAGCACCAGAAAGGCTGTGTACTATGAGAAGCTCAGTCCAAAGACTGAGCTGAAAGGATCTTTCTTGCTGAAAAGGAACAGGAAAGTAGAAAAGCTGTACTGAGGACATCACAGGAGGTGGCAGGTTCTTGCCCTTTGCAGACTCAGAATCGCAAGGGTGAGGGACTTTGCTTTGAGGAAAAAGCTGCAGAGCCCCAAGTTCCAGAATGGAGGCAGTGGCCATACCAGGTTCTGGAATGGAGGTCGTGGCCACACCAAATTGCAGAATGGCACTGGCATAGAAAATTTGTTTCTTAAAATCAAGGTCAGAGTGCTCAGCAATCCAGGCACTCAACTCCTACAGGAAGGGAGAAACCCTGACTACTTCTCCAGAGGGGTGTAGCCCTAGGCATCCTTGACATGGCTCTGGTTGTAGGTGCATGCAAAATGCAAATGTTCAGAGGGTCAGAAGGCTTCCGCCCAGATTTCAGGAGGTCTCGGAGACCAGGCAGTATGCCCCTGAGAGGGCAGTGTGTGAAGCTGTGAATGAGATGCCTATTCAGTGGAAACCTCAGAAGTTTGAAAAAGCCAGGAATGTGGATGGTCTAAGAAAAGCTGCAAAAAGGGAGCAAAGCAGGCCTGAGAGAAAAGCTGTAGGAGCTACCAGCAGGAGTGCCATAGGGGTCCAGCCACAAGGCTTTTGGAGCTCACAACTCTTTACAGGTTGCTTTGGATGGTCCACAGGGTGCCACAGGGCTTAACCTTTGCCCTTCTGGACTTTGAGCTTATTGTCCTCCCAACTGTTAGTATCCTGCTGTGCTACCTTTTGGAATGGCAGTGCTTATCTTGTGCTTTTGAATGTTAAAAGTGTTTAACTTTTCATTTGTAGAGGGGCTCACAGCTAAGAGTTTGTCTTAGATCTAGGAAGCTTGAGACTTGGGCTTTTCAGTTTTGGTGAAACTATTAGGACTTTTTCAACTCTTAGAGATGGATTAAAATATCTTTTGCATAAATGGATGTGCATGAGTCTTTGGAAGGCCATGGGTAACATGTCAGGTTCTAATGTTATACAATGTTCAAGTTGTGAAATGTTTAAACACGTCTCTGTACCTGGACATTGGCTTTAAAAAGTGTATGTCTAGTTGTCAAGTTGACAAGAGGTGCATTGTGTTTGTTGATACATTGTGTCAATTGGGCTGAATCAGCTAGGACAGCTCTCAGGTGGGGGTCCAGCTCTGCAGGTGGGCAGGGCCCAGAAATTGAGGAAGGCTTCCTGTAGCTCTGCCCCGCTTCTTCCATGCTTCTTCACATTGTTGGGATAGTCGCAGTCTTCAGAGGAGCTTGACCTTCACAGCTCAGATCTCTGTGGAGCACTGATCTTCACAGTCAGTGTAGATTGAAGATGCTTGATGAACACCATAGCTGCTGCTCTTGCTCTGAACTTTATTGTTTTCTACTGCCATGAACTGCTTTGATTTGCCTTGGAGCCAGTGGAATATGGTCTGAACCCTTCAGTAACTGTGAGCTAAATAAACGGTTCCTTCCTGAATATTTGTACCTGTAACCAGTAAAAAGTAACTGAAACAAGCATCATCTTCAGAAGGCTACAAAGTGCTTGCCAGGCTATCTCCTACAGCTCTGAGGTGTGGGAGAGGGGATGAATTACCGGCAATGTAGTTACAGTCACGTAGTTATGTAATTATGGACAACATAGTTATTTGCCAGGCAATTTCTTTCCCATTCAGTTCACTAAAACAAGGCTTAAAATATTCACAAATGTCACAATGAAATGTGTTGACAGCTTAGAGTGAGTAGCATTTACTCACTTGTTAAGCACTGTACCTTATCAAGTATTTTAGAGTGATAGGATTGGTACTTTCATGGAGGTAATTTCTGTGTGTGAATAGAAAAGTCAACAAAATTATCAGCCAAGTGAAGGCACTGATATCCTACTCTTCAGTGTATAAGCTCAACGTGATAGAACTTTCACAAAATCTTTGGAATGGCACACAAAGAGAGAAAATGGGCAAAAGGAAATCCTGATTTTCATGCTATACCACATGGAATCAGAATACATCAATTGCTTAGGCAACAGACAACTATTTGAATATTAAAATCTCAAAGGAATGAAAACACTCATAAATTAAACTTTGTGATCCACACCAATACAGAAAATAGTGCATGGGTAATCAAAACCATGAACTATTGAATAACATTTGAGTATTGGAAGATTTTCAATAGAGTCCATATTGCCAGGTACAATTACATATGCTCATAGCATTCTGTGTTCACATGCACACACACACACACACACATATATACACACACCTTCTGTGGCAAGAAATTTGAACATTGGTGTAATTTGATTTGGAAAGTCTGCTATAAATAATAAGTATAAATATGGATAAAAGAAGTTTGATTCCAACTGAGACAAAATAAATTCCTTTAAAAGGCAGCAATTCAATTTTAAAGATCCTAAAGTAAAGTGATTTCTGAATAGTAGTTATAGTGAACATTTGAGAAAAGGAAAATGGATATCTTCTAAATGATCCACATTGCAAAAGTATGGGTAAATATTTCTTGTTAGGCTCATTTTATTTACTGACATCAGAATGTATCTTTTAGGAAAGCAGAAAAATAATTCAAAACAGTCACATGTTTAACATACAAAGCAGGGCTGGACAAATATCTCAGCAGATTAAAGTACCTGCAGACAGGCACAGGGGCAGTGGTTCGATCCACTGGCTAGCATGTTGTTTCTGCCCCCAGGGTGTGCTAGAATGCAACTGAGGCTGGGCTTGGTGGCACACACCTGTAATCCCAGCTCTTGGGAGGCTGAAAATAAGAGAATCACAATGAATGTGATCTAGTAGTGAGACACTGAACAACCTGAAGATCCTTCCCTGAAAAATACAAACAAATATTAATAAAAATAAAATAAAATATAAAGCAGTGACTATCTCAAAGCCTGTGGCACAGGGACTATTGTGCTTATCTCTGTAAATGTATAGTATAATCCATATACATGTGCACATGCATGTACACACATACACACACACACACACAACCCACACTGAAGTTCATCTTTAATAAACAGTAGGTTCTTTGCCAGTGCCAACATTGTACATGAGTCAAGACCATTCCTTGACCAATGTGCTCTCTGTGAAAGCCTGAGAGAATGTTTTCTCTCCAGGTGACTCTCCTTAGGCACACTCTACATCATCAATTACTTTCCTGTGTGGACCCATAATCTCCTTGATCAGAAAACTTGAGACACAACTGAGTTGCATGATGTTACAGTACAGGTTCTCTTGTGTCCTGAGTCTTCACTGACCTTGAAAGGCTAGGGCCAAATTTTTGCCTGACCTTGCAGCCCTTCCTTTTCTCTAATTTCTGATCTGCAAAGTTAGGTTCTTAACCCTCCAGAAGAGAAGATTATTATTACCATTCAACTTTTGCAGTTCAGTTTACCCTAACTAACTGTCTAAGTATCAGTCATATAGGCATAACATGAAACAGATATTTTCCATCAAATACTGATATGTTAAACTTTAAGTCACTACTGGCAAAGGATATATCAAGTGCGGAATGGGGCTACAGGATAAATCCTGATGGTACATGACTGACCTTATCAGATGCAAAAGTTACATTTCTTGTTATATGAGTCTTACTTTATCTTGTACTTAGCCATCCAGCAGAAAAGTATAAAAACGAGGTATATAAAGTAAATCCATACTAATATGCTGACCTGTGAAAATCTCAAGTTAACAACTTCTGTGGATAACCCACTACTATTGTGGACTGCCAGACTGTATTGGATTGTTTTGCTGAATTCATGCACCTATAGTATTTAGATGCCAATGGAATGCCCATATCTGACATGACAAAACACAAAAAGGGATACAAAGGAAGGATCATTTTGTATTTGTATATACAAAATAGTTACGATAAATACACAGTTAGTTTTACTTAATTCAATGAGTAGAAAGATTTGTACCAATAGTGTTTGGACAGGATATCCTGTCTGCTTTTTGTACTATGGATAACCACTACAGAGATAACAATGTACAATATATTAATTATTGAAAAGTATCCTATCAATCAGTTTTGAAACTGTCTCATTGCTTTTTGTTTCTCAATAAAATAAAAAAAGAAATGGGCTTGAAAAGGATAGGAATGAGAAAAATATAAAAAGAAGACTTATTACATACATATAGATTCTTTATAATAAATGTCATCATTATGTATATGTAAATTGTACCAATACACTTAAATTTTAAGGAAAGAAAAATATAATGTAACTTAGTGACATCTGGATAATCCATACATACATAATGTTTATTACTCTGATGTCATATATTGACATATTTCATTAAAATATAGGCTAAACTTTTACCTTTACATAAAAAATTATTTTAATAAATAAAATATACAAAATAAAAAATAAATAGATAAACGGCAGGTTTAATCATTCAGTGTCACATACTGAGCTCATTTCGGGGTGCACAGCCCCCTCCGCACAGCGTTCAGCAGCAGGAGGCTCCCCACTAGCTGTGCCAGAGCCCTCCCTGACCATTCCTCCTGCTGCCCACATAAAGCGCACAGTCCTTCTTCCCACTCTCAGTCTGAATGATTTCAGGGTTCAAGTTAATGTCCAGTCTAGCACATGATGTTTTTGGTTCTCAACGTTCTGCCTAGTGACTTTTATGTCTATATTACCTCAGTCATATTTCTCTTATCTTTATTCCTCTTAGCTTTTGGAAATTTTACTTGTGATTTGCCCTGTCTTATTTTTGGCTACATAATTTTTCTCTAATGTGTACTTCGTCTCACCCATATTCTACAAATCTTTATATTTTGTGTTCTTGACAATGTACCTTTTCTACATTCTCTAGACTTTGAAATCTCACTGAAAACTGCTACTATCCAGTTCTAGGCCAGAACCAAGTTTCTCCTAGGAGCTTGCACTCATGTTTCACTTCATTGAAAATAAAGTTCTAGGGGCTGGGAGATAGCTCAGAGGAATAAGTGCCTGGAAAGTGTGGGGTCCTCAGTTTGATACTTGGTATCACCAGGAAAAATAAAAGAAGAAAAAGTTCTATTTCTTTTAAGAAACATTTTTGTTTGGTAGAATTGGGAATAGAACTCAGGCCCTTGTACTTGCCAAGGAAGTAGTTGATGCATTCTTCTTTCAAAAAGCTACAAAATAAATATACAATAAATATACTACCAATTTCTTTAAAATGTACACTACCTGTTAAAATAAATCTTAACCTTATTGATACAAATGCTTTATTATATAGCAATGTTAAGCATATAGTAAAAAATCCAAAGTAAGGGCTGGCCAAATAGCTCAGCAGACTAAAGCACCTGCTTACGTAGGCACAGCAACCAGGGTTCAATATCCAGAGTGCTATGTCAGCCCCATACCTGGGGTGCATGGAGACAGTGACTGAGATGGATATGGAGGCCTGAATCTGTAATCGCAGTGCTTGGAAGGCTAAAACAGGAGGATCACTACGAGTCTGATTTGTGTAGTAAGACCCTGTGTTAAATACATTTTTAAAAATCCAAAGCAAAATGAATTGGTTAAGAATTTACTCAGCTAAGGGCTGACCAAATAGCTTAGCAGATTAAAGCACCTGCAAATAGGTGCAGGGGCTGGGGGTTTTGTCCTAGACCTGCAGGGCCGCCCTGCACCACCCACCACCTGAACCTGCTAAGATAGCAATTGAAACTGAGCCTGGTGGCACGCGCCTATAATCCCAACACTTGGGAGGGATTATAGGTAAATAGGTTGATCACTATGAGTCCGATTTAGTAGTGAAACCCTGAACATCCTGTGGAACCATACCTAAAATACACCCTGTGGAACCATACCTAAAATACAAAAAGAAAAAGAAAAAAAGAATCTGCTCAGCTATAAAGAAAGATAAATCAGAGGCTTTTATAGATGAATGGTTGCAACTAGAGGACATACTCAAGTGAAATAAATCAGACCTGCATGTGTAAACATCATATTCTCTCTCTAGTATAAGAGCCTGGAAAAGTAAATAAAATCCAAAAGATACAATAGATACTGTGACAGAGAAACTGCTAACTTTTACTTGTGTGTTGAAAGGAATAGTTAGTGCTTAATTTTTTTTCTTTTTAACAAATTTTGCATGCCTATATCTGGCAATCTGAACAACTAACTTGAAGACAACAATGTGCAATATAACAACTATTGTCAAATTCCTATCGTGTTATTATTTAATTTGTGTATCATTTCTAATGTTTTGTACTATTTCTATTCTCTTTAAAAAACAAAAAAAAGAATTCATAAAACGTCTTAGCATCAGATAATTCTGTGCCAGTACCTCAGTCATACAGCACCATCTTCTCTACCAGCAAAATTATTGCTAATGCAGTATTTTTTATCAGTTTTTCAGTGATTTCTTTTTCTTTTTTTTCCAGTGTTTTCTGAGAAATCTTCCCCCAAACAGTTGCTCTGATGACTCGAATCTTTATGCTGACACCTTCTTGAATTTAGATGGCATTGAGCAGTCACTAAGGCAGGGATCCAAACTCATACTGCCTCCACAAATGCATCTTACCTGATTTTCTTCCTGAACTATTGAGTTACTGTAGATATGTAGTCACAGGAATGAAAATATGAATTAAATTCAATAAGCCAGGAATGACAATCGTAACACCTATTATTTGAGCACCTGTGATTCTAGGATGTGATTAAGATAAATCCAATAATAAAAATTACAAAAACACGTCTGCTTTTTCTGTGCAGTGCATCAAATCCAGCAGTATTATACCACTGAGCTGTATCTCCAGCCCTTCTTTTAAAATATTAAGATAAGGTCTCGCCTAGCTGCCCAGATGGGACTTGGGTTTACAAACATCCTATCACAGCTTCCCTTAGGGCTCGGATTACAAGCAGATGACCATGTGCTTGGCACAAGCACAACTTTTCATGAAGGATGTAACTGTTACATAGTGCAAACATACAATGAAAATAAAGAGTGAAAACAGAAGAATGATGAAGATTTTAACCTGATGCTCCCAGTACCCATTCAGCATCATATCTGAAATCACCGGGCCCTATCAGTAGGAAACATACTCTCACCAACAGAAATCATTACCTCATCGACTCAGTTAAGAAAACTTAATATTGTCATCGTCCTTTCCTCTTGTTCATGTCCTATGTTGTACTCACCCTTTTAACAACAGGTAAAATACATTCTGTTGTCCTTTACTCTTTCACTTCCCAAGTCTAGATCCGGATCACCTCCCTCGAGATGTTCTATTACTCCTAACAGGCACCATTTCTTACCATTTTTCTCTAGTTCAGTCAATACTCATAATCACCTCAAAAATATCAAATGTATCAATGGAGAAATCAGGATGAACTATCTTTGCCCAAGAATGCATCTCTATGTTTTTAAATGCTATGTTTTTTTGTATTGAAAATGGAAACAAATTTTAAAATACAAGAATACAGTTTTCATAGTAATAACTGTAAGAAAATTCTGTAATGTGCTTAACAGAAGCTCTGCTATAAAAGTTTTAAAGTCACAGAAAGAGTTCTGAAATGTACAAAATATATGAAGTAAAATTAACCCTCACATTCTTAATCAATTGTCTCTCCTTATTGATGACATTTCAGGGAAATAATGTTACATGGGGTCTTGAAGAAAATTTCATGGAGAAACTCCCAATAGATCTATAGGAGACAAAATAGTGAATTGTTTGCAATAGCTCTTTATAATAATCTCTAGTGAGACAGATGACAAAATAACAAAGTCCAATTGTATAAAATAACTCTAATAGACTAAAATCACACTGTAAAAGCATATAGCTTTTAGATGATCTCAATTTATCAAACGGTACAATTTAGAATGTTTTGAAGATGGATTGTGTGCTGGGAGCTGTTAGGTGCCTACCGAATTTGGCCTCCACTTCCACGTTGGGGGCACACATCTCTGGCGAGCACCACACATCCACACAGCAGTCACTTGATGAGGTGTCCTGGAGTGAAGTGGAAGTAAGGTGTCTCACTTTCAGCGAGGTTCATGGAAAATTTCTATGTGTATTCTTATAAGTTAAATAAAATAAAATAATTCACCTTGAAATGACCTTGCATCCAAATGACAGCAGGGATATTGTGAACTCTAAAAATAATCTAACATGATAGATTAGACTATAAACTACAGAAATAATCTACCATTTGGGGCTATTGTAGAAATCTGGAACTATTTTTGAGAGAGAACCAAATTTTTCACTAACACATCCAGGTGATAAAGTTAACAGATAACAAAAGCAAATTATTTATAACCAGCCAAGAGAAGAAATAGTATTTGCTTTAAAAATTAACTAATCTACTAATGAGCTAAATATATGCCTTGTCCGTTACTCATTCTTATTCAATATCTGTAGCATGTAAAATCACAAATATGATGGTGAGCAGTTAATTTCACAGAAACACAGAGCCATTTTCATTGGGGGCCTGAATGCATGCATTACAGAGAATTCCATGAAAAACCTTTATAGATCTTGCCCAATATGAATAAGTTGAGAAAAATAAAAATGCAAGCATTCAGTACAACATGAAGTAATTCAATAAAGTATCATTGAAGACTCAAATTTCAGAAATGTTTGTGTAATGTTACAAGTTTGACTGGTTGTAAAATACATCACATGATTGATTTCTCTGATTTTTCTCTACAAAAAATTTTGGCTATAATCCAAACTAAACATAAAGGGTATTTTTACCTGATGATTTGGCCTTCAAAATAATTGTCTTTGAGCACTCTTTATGTCACTGAAGAATGAGACAATGATTTATTGAGGTCAGATCCAGTTTGTAACAATAAAATATTGTAACCATCAATCTAAAAACATTCCATTTTCAGTGGCAATGCCCCATATTCATCTAAGTCAGAAGTGTATTTCTTGAGGGTCTACCTAAGTATAAATAAAGGGCAAAATAAAAGACAAATGATAAGAAATAGGGAATTGGAGCCAGGCGTGGTGGTGTTTGCCTGTAATCCTAGCACTGGGGAGGCTGAGGCAGGAGAATTGTTGTGAGTTCAAGACCAGCCTGAGCTACAAAGTGAGCTTAAGGATAGCCTGAATTGCATAGTGAGACCCTGTCTCAAAAAGACAAAAAGAAAAGAAATAGGGAACTGGTCTTTTACAGCAGAAAAGGTAACCTAGACATGTAGAAACAGGAATGGAGGGAATAAAAAGGAGTGAAGCGCTGTTATGTAAATGGACCCTCTCCCTGCCAGGAATGTTATCATTATATACTGTGAACATGTACTAATAAGAAATCAGTGTTCAAAAATAAGTTTTTAAAAGAGGTACACAGCAAACATATACTTTTAAAGACATAAGATTATCTGATTTATAAAGACAATGTGTTCTTCTAAATACTGACCATTGCAAATTTTTAAAAATATTTCTTAAAATGTACCATACTTAAAGGAGAGCATGTACATCATGAATATACAATGTAGAAAATTTTGATAAATTTAACAATGAAGTGAGACCAGAGCGTAAGAGTCTAAAAATTTCTCCAGTCTTGGAGAAATTCACCCTCTATGTAACCAATATCTCACTTCTATTTTCATGAGTTAGTTTTGCTTTCTACGCTGAAAAAGGACAGGAAGCATCTTTTCCAATTTTGCATACATTTTTGTTGGTATTATTGCTAACATCAACTATGTAAGCTTTTTTCATATTGTAAAATTCTCGCATTGGTTCAATGTTAGTAAGTATTGGCAAATAATTTTCATCTTCATTTCTACAATGAAAACGAGCATGAGCAATGTACAATGGTTCTACTTAGCCTCCCTGTTTTCAAAACATTCTTAGATAACTTACTAGGTATAAAATCACATCTAATAGTAGCTTAACCCATATTTACTTCTCCAAAATCATAGCTTTAATTTTTAAGCCATTTGGAAGTGCTCTTTTCTGTAATGTCTGCCTAACACTTTTGTCCATTTTTAGGACACATTTTCTGTTTCATTGATTCATGAGAATTTTACATAGAAAGATAACTACATATATCCATACATACACAAGGACATCTATTTTTCCATGAGTTTTTGTTGGATATGTTTTATATTATTTTCTCCAACACTTTGTTTTTTCACTATTTTTTAAAATAATTTTATTGAGAAACAATAATGAGAGAATTTCAAAACCAATTAGTAGGACAGTTTCATTAGTAAATACACTGCAAATTGTCTTAGTGGTTATTCATTTTCACTATTTTCATGTTTATATTTTTTCATTTACTTGCCTTTAAAATTTTTATTAATGTATGTTAATATTACATAATGGTGGAGTTTATTTTGGGAAATTGATGGATTAATACATCTTCATCAACTTCTATCCCATTCTCCTATTCTATTTTCTATTGGTCCCAGTTGTTTTCTTTCCCATTTTCTAGATTTCTGTGCTCGTTCCTTTATTTTAATTCTTTATTTATTGATTTATGTATTTCATTTCATATAAAAGAAGTCATGTGGTATTTAACCTTCTGGGTTTGACTAAGGTCATATAATGTTTTCCAGTTCTGTCCATTGTATTGCTGATATGGTTTCATCCTTCTTTATGGTTGAGTATATTCTTATTTATAATGCATGGTAGTTCTATTTATATTATTCCATTTTATTAGTATTGCTTAAGGTTAAGGTTCATATAAGAAGTTTACATTCATCTTAGGGAACAGGTACTTGTCCTTAATGTGCCTTGATTATTTTCCAATCTACCTCCTTCCTACTATAGCTAGATCCTCCTCCTGAATTTTCCTTTTATTTTTTGTTATTTTTATTGCCTTCATCAAAATTATTATTTGTTCATGTTACAACATATAACAACTTCATTCATTATGAATAGTTGGTACAAATACATGACAGACCTTAAATCTTTTTATGGGCCTGATTTCCCCTCTGTTTTCCCCTCACCCTAGAAGTTTTGTTTTGATTCACGCATCAAAATTTAATTGTACTTATAGAGTATCAAATGATGTTTTGAAATGTGTATAAATTGTATAATATTCAAGTCATGATGAATACAGCTATTTTCTTTCATATTTATTTTTATTTGGGGGGGGATGCAGGGTCTTGCTACATAGTTTAGACTCCTCATGATCTTCCTGTCTCAGCCTCCCCAGTTCTGGGATTACATGTATACACCACCATGCCTGATTTCAAGGCCAGTATGGCATGTGGTATGGGGGATAGAACTCAGACCCTTTCACTTGCCAAGAAGGCACTTAGGCCAAGCTATCCCCTAGGCCAAACTCTTTCAATAAAAATAATTTGTTGATACTGAGCTAATGTTTTTCCTTTTAATGGTATTTTTTTTCCTAGCTAAGAAATATGGACCTACTCTAAATCATAAAATTTTCTCCCAATGATTTTATTTAGAAAAATCATTGCCTAAACTTTGATGTTAGCTTTACAATCCATTTAAATTTAATCTTTGTGTAGTATGGGGAACTCATTGACTTCAAGCAACTTTTCCTAAAAAAATATACCCTTTCTCAGAAAATATGCCCATTTCTATAGTACTGAGGTATGATATTTTTCACAAATCAGATAAGAATAAATGTGTGTGAAGAGACAACCCATTTCCCCAGCACCACTGGTTGCATAGGCTGTCTTTCCTCCAAGATATGCCTTTGGTCACTTTGTCAAAAGAGCTGAATGAGTCTGAGAATGTTTCTGAACCTCTATTCCAGTGGCAGAGAACACTTGTATACATTTAAAAAAAAATTTGCTTTTTTTTTAAAACAAAAGTTGTTAACATGTAAGTTTTTTTTAAGCTACAACTTGAACTGAATCTGTGTAACAGTTTTGGAATGATGGCCATTCTGACAATATTGATTCTGCCTAGCCAAGAGCAGAGGATATCCTTCCAGGATCTCCTGAGCCTTTCCTTCTCCTTTTTTTTTTTTTTTAGAATACTGTTGTTTTCTTGGTTTTGTAGGTATTTCACTTTTCTTGCAGCCACTCTGAATGTTATGCTTTCACAATTTCTTTCTCATCCCATTTATTATTGTTATACACAAATGCTAATGTTTTTGTGTGCTGATTTTATATCCTGCTATTTTTTTTTCTTTGTCTTTTTGAGACAGGGTCTCACTATGCAGTTCAGGCTGGCCTTAAGCTCACTTTGTAGCTCAGGCTGGTCTCGAACTCACAACAATCCTCCTGCCTCAGCCTCCCAAGTGCTGGGATTACAGGGGTATGCCACCACGCCCGGCTTCCTGCTATGTTGTTGAAGTTAGTTATTAGTTCAAAAGGTTTCATTTGTGGGTTCTCTAGGGCTCCTATATAGGGTGTCATGTCCTGTTCAAATAGTGGTTTAATTTCTTAATTTCCTATATGTATCTCTTATGCGTCTTTCCCTTCCCTGATTGCTCTAATTTTTCAAGTACCATGCTGAATGGAAGTTATTATAATTGATGTCCTTATCTTGTCCCTGATTTTAGGGGTAATGCTTTTAATTCTTCCCCTTTTATGATGATTCTGGGTATTGATTTGTCAGAATAGCTTTTATAATATTCAGGCAACGTCTTCTATATTTGTTTTGATCATGATTTTTCAATCAAGAAGCATCACTGGATTTTGTCAAAAGCCTTTGGAGGATCTATTGATATGATCATCTTGGTTTTTGCTTTCCTTGGTTCTGTTTATCATCCATGTATTAAACTGTGTTTTTCATGTATGCTAAAATTTCCTTGTTTTTAAACCAGGTCCTTAACTCTTACCATACACTAAATTTAAATAAAAATGGATCAATGCTCTATTGATTAAAATGGGAATATTAATATTATAGGAAGAAAAAATAGACATAATACTAAAGACATAAATGTAGCAGACAAGTTTTAAATAGAACCTCAATTTTCACAAGAAATAACAAGAGTTAATGAATGGAATTGTATCAGACTAAAATGCTTCAATACAGCAAGGGATCAGTTAGTAGAATAAAAAGACAATCTACAGGACAAAAAGAAAAAAGAAAAAATTGCCAGATAAGCTCTAGAAAAAAAGACTAAAAACTAGAATATATGAAATAACTGAAAAAACTTAACACACACTAAAAACCAAGCCAACAAATGGTCAAAAGAAGTGAACAGGCACATCACAGAAGAACAAGCACAAATGGTTGATAGATATATAGATAAATGTTCAAAACCTCTTGCTAGAAGGACACTTCAATGAAAGCATCACTGAGATTCCATTGTACTTGGGAAAGAAAGGGGTTAATTTGTTAATAACAAATACTGGTGTGGATATAGTGAAAAAAGAAATTTCCTTCATTGTTCATTGGATGTAAACTAGTACAGCCATAATGGAAAACAGTACGGAGATTTCTCAAAGGACTGAGTTCACAAATTCTGGCTATTCCCATCCTAGGTATCTTCCACAAAGAAATTGAAACCCCACACTATGGTGATACATACATATCAATGTTTATAGCAGCACAAGTCATAATAGCTGAGTCTAAAAATCAGCCAGTATACCCATCAACATATGATTGTATAAAGCAAACATGGTATCTCTATATAATGACCTAGTACTCGGCTATGAAAAATGACAAATTGGAGACATTTTGAAGAAAACTGGTGCACCTAAATAATACAATTTTAAGTGAAATAAAGCAGATCCAGAAATTTAAATACAATAGGTCATCTCTCATCTGAATGAGTCCAAGAACAAACAAAGAGCACAGTAAAGGATGGATAGAAGGGAATAAGAGGAATAATCTCTAGCAATATGGAAGTGGTCAAAGGGAACAAGGGTGAGGGGTGAGGAGGAGGGAAGGAGGAATGAATATATACCGTGAACAGAACCTAAAAATCTCATTGAATGTAAACACTATGTAGATTAGCATGAGCTAAGGTGTGTGTGTGTGTATTTTTTTAAGGGGAGGGTCAACAAGGTGCTCAGGGTCTCATTTCTAGGTTAGACTCATAGTGATCCACCTGTTTACAGCCATGCAAGATCTGGGATTACAGGCTTGCACCACCACACAGAGTCTCAATTGCCTTCTAAGCATGCCCCAGGGGCAGAGCTGGCACAGCAAACTCAAGGATTGAATCCCTAGCCCCTGTGCCTGCTTGCAGGCATTTTAATCCACTGAGCTATTTGGCTGGCCCCTTAGCTAAGACTGATGATATCAACAAGAATGAAAATTTGAAATAGAGGAATTAGAAGGAGTTTGAGACGGAAGGGAAAAAAAAATTCAAAAGAGGAATAATCTGTAGTGTGCATAAGTACCCACTCTCCAGGGTGACTGTGAATAGTATATACTAAAACAATAATGCAATAATAAAGTTTAAAGACCCAAAAGAAGAATAAGTGTATGGATCATTTCTGGACTTTCGAGAATGTTCTAGGTGATTGAATTATTTAACTTTGCACAAATGTCATGTTTTCTTAGTTAATGTAGACTTTTATAGGTTTCAGACTTCCATATGAATTTTACAGTCCATATGTCAAATTCTCAAAAAACTGAAGACAAAGGGACACTATTTCCATTTTGATTGGCATGTAAGTAAATACACCATCAATTTGGGAAGTACTGACATTGTAAAATAATGAATCTTTCCATTTATTGGTATGATATATAATTATTTTTTATTATAAAGTTTATTTCAATGATATTATGGATTTCAGTGTAGTTTTTTACAGGTATTTTATTAGATGCATGGTTAGGTATTTTATATTCATTGATATTTATACACATTTTTAAATGTGAGCAATTTACTGAAAAGCTCCCTAAGTACATGGTTAGGCTGAGACCACATGTTCCTTGAAGTAGATTTGAAATCCAAGATGAACTAAATACACACATTCAAGCTGATCTATTGCAATATTTCATATACCTATGCCAATATATTTCTTATTACATAAAAATTATAACATTTATTAAGAGTAATGAACTTCTTTCACACATAAAGTCAGACTGATAGCTTCAACAAAGGACAATACTTCCAATGTTAAACACTCCTAATCCACAAATGATATTTGGGTAGAATTAAAGAATTTGTTCTTAGGGCCAACCAGGTAGCTCAGTAGACTAAAGCTCCTGCTTTAGCAGAGCAGAGCAGTCAAGGTTCAATTCCTGTGTGCCCTGCTGGCCCCACCCCTGGGTCATGCTGAGACAGCAAATGAGGCTGGGTGTGGTGCACGCCTGTAATCCCAGCACTTGGGAGGCTGAACACAGGAGAATCTCTAGGAGTCTGATCTAGTAGTGAGACCACAAACACCCTTGTAGACACTTCCATAAATTCATAAATAAATTAAAGAAGAATTTTTTCTACTGTAAGATGATTTTATGCCAAATATCTATATATGTGAAAGGATTTATAGAAAACTTAAGGGCTAAAGCCTTAAAAGTTACTATTCCTAGTATTTAAGGTGGAATTTAATTTTAATTGTAATATTTGCTTTGTGATTTTTCAGTGACAATTTTTTTCAAGAAATATGGAACTGTATATCTGTAAAATCCTAGCAAGAGCATACCTTTGCTCAAACAAATCTTAAACTATTTACAAAAATGTATTTTTTTTATTTGAACCAAGAATCAAACTTCGAATCTTATACTTTCCAGGAAGACACCTATGCCTCTGAGCAATTTCCCTGATGCTAAAAATGTAAATTTCTTTAATTTGTAAAACGATATGTACACCAAACATTGACCTTAACAGAAAAATCTTATCATGATTTATTTAAAAAAAAATCTAATGCCCACTATGATCACTGTTACTATCCATTTTACTAGGCAATAGAGTAATTTAAGCAACTGAGAAACATATATGAGTCATAAGATTGGAAATGAACTGATGAATCATTATTTACAAGGAATAAATTACATGCACTGAGAGTCAAAAGGAATCACGAATTATTTTCTAACAATTAAGAGAAGTTCATCAAGGTTGCTTCATATGAGATCTGTATATGTAAATTAACTAAATTCTTCCATAAGAGCTCATGACAACTGCAATAAAATATATATTATTGAAAATAGCTACAGAAATATTTAAAACCAAACCTTCCAAAAGATAAAAATATGAAACATATATAATTATAAAACCTTGTAAAAAAAAAAAAGCATTATTATGTTCTAATTAGGCTACAGATTTCGTTCAATTATTACCAAGGTGGCAGCACGACTTCTCAGGGAACTTGGTAAGTCAGTTCTAAAGGACAAAAATAAATAATTCAAAAGAATTAAAGCAAGGGCCAGCCACGTAGCTCAGCACACTGAAGTATCTGCTGAGGCAGAGCGCAGCAGCTGGAGTTCCATCCTCTGCATCAGGCACCTGCCTCGCCGCTTGGGCGCTGAGACAGCAGATGAAACTGGGCCTGGTGGCGCACGCCTATAATCCCAACACTTGGGAGGCTGAAAACAGGAGAATCATGAGTCCCATCTATGTACCAAGAGCCTGTAGACACTGTACCAAACACAAAGAAAGAGAGAGCGAGAGAGCGAGAGAGCGAGAGAGCGAGAGAGAGAGAGAGAGAGAGAGAGAGAGAGAGAGATGGAAAGAGAAAGCAATTTTAAAGAATAAAAATGGGTTGGTATGTTTGTTATTTGTATATTATTGGTTCATGATAAAAATGTGTTTAAGCGTATGCTACTGATTCAAGACAAATACTAAGTGTAAAAGCACTGAGAACTCGGGTTTCACTGGTGCACACACATATATGCACCCTGTCTGAAACCTAGTGATGAAGGTAAGTTGTAGTCTTCCAGTACTGGTAACAAATCAATTGTTCTTTATGTTGAAAATGAAATCAGATCTTAACATTCCATGAAAAATAAAGTCTGGATATGTTAAGGGATAAACATTTATATATATATATATATATATATATATATATATATATATATATATATATATATATATATATATATATATATATATACATAATTTGATACTTTTAACTCCAAATATAGAAAACTTGGTTGGACCAGGAAGATGGCTCAGTGGAATAAGCAATTCCCTGCCAAGTGCAAAAAAAAAAAAAAAGAAAAGAAAATTTAATCTATTATCTTAAAGTAAAAACTTAGAAATTCCACAACCCTAAGAAACAATAAATGTTAAATTCTGCTTCTTTAAACAGATTTGTCTTTCTTCTTTAAGAAAACACATGGATATAAAAATTGAACCACTGAGAAAAGGTATTTCTATTTTATAGAAGATAAAATTTGAATGCTTAATAAGAACATGAAAAGACACTTACTGTTGCTAATTCTCAAAGACAAGGTTTTTTCTTTTTTAAACCAGGACTCATACTTACGATCTCATGCCTTCTGGGGAGCCGCTGTGCCGCAGAGCTACATCACTGGCCACCCCACAGGCCACCTCAAACTCACTTGGTTCGCACAGATGAAGGGAGAGGAGGTAGATGGTGGAAGAAGTGGGCCTGAGATCTATCATACACAAGGTGTAAGTTTCTATGATGAATGTGATCACTCTGTATATCTAAATTGTACCAAAAATACAATTTTTAAAAAATTTGCACTTATGAAGTATAAAGTGAAATATCAAACATGCTTCTCCATGCTCCTGACCTTGAGTGGAAGATGAAGTACATGAAGAGCAAGCACCGAAGCGTTTGTGAGCACTTGAGCTTCTGAGGGCACAAGCTGCTGGGAATTCCAAGTGGGAGCTCGGGAGGCACACGTAAAGTAGGTGAGAGGGCTTAACTCTCTAGATTTGATGTTCTACATCTCACTCTACTGAAGCTGAAATCTCTAGTTTGCATCAGGACTTTCGTATGCACCAGCTTTGCTCCTGTTCTAGGAACCACTCTTTTCTTTTTTAGGTGTGGGGCTGATAACTTTGCTTGCTTGTCCTAATCTTCCAGCAGTTATTAACCCTTGGTTTCTTTATTTCTCTAATTTGTGTATATACTCCTTTAATTTAACTCTTCTTATGTTACCTGGTGTTTTTTTTTTCAATCATGGTATTTAGTATTCCACTCATTTTTAATAAGAGTTTTACAAATACAGGTAGGAATAGACATAATACATTCTGTTACTGTAAATTAATAAAATCCTTTGAAACCTACGCTGGCCTGTGGGCATACTTTGAAGTTCAGTTGTTTGACTACTTGAATATGACATGAGCAACATCTTTTAGACCAAAAAATCTTGGACACAAAACAAAGTGTCAGCCAAAATACAGCAGATCAATAAATTACCTATTGTAGACTGCTGTTTAAATTGCAAGTAGATAAATGTTATCTGTAGCAACAAAATGTGGTGTTGAAGAAATATATAGAATTTAAAGAATATCCAACACAAAATCATTACACTTGCAAAAGTATTTTGTAAAAATTTAAAAATACCAAATACCTATTAAAATGATTAGCAAAAGGTACTAGTTACCTCCTAGAGAAAGAGGAAATTTTAAAATATTATATTAGGGCTGGCCAAATATCTCAACAAATTAAAGTGCCTACAAGCAGGCACAGGAGCTAGGAGTTCTATCCCCAGGCCAGTTGTGCTGGCCCTGCTCCCAGCCAATGGAGACTGGGTATGGTGGTGTATGCCCATAATCCCAGCACTTGGAAGGCCATAAGCAGGCAGATAACTACAAGTCTGACCTAGTCATGAGACTGAACACACTGTAGACCCTTCCCAAAAAGTACAAAAGAGAAAAGCCTGGAGAGATAGCTCAGTAGAATAAGCACTTACCTGGCAAGCGCAGGATCCTGAGTTTAATTCCTGGTACCGCAAAAATAAATAAATTACTTACTTAATTAAATTAAATTAAATAAATTGTATACTAACTTTTTGATTTTTAAATTTGTAGTAGTTAGTAATAGTACAAGATACAGACATGATATCCTGTCCAAACACTATTAGTACAAATATTACTTCTTATTGAATTAAGAAAAAGTAGCTATAAATCTATCCTATTTTGTATATACAAATACAAAATGGTCCTTTATTTATATCACCTTTTTGTTTATTTTTGTCACAGATTGGTATTCCGTTGCCATCCAAATATTGCAGGTGTGTAAATTCAGCAAAATATTCCAATATAGTCCAGTAGTCCACAATAGTAGTGAGTAATCCACAGAGCTGGCAATGTCCAAAGCTGTTGACTTGAGCCTTTCACAGCTCAGCATATGGCTTCACTTTTCATACCTCATTTCTACACTTTTCTGCTGGATGGTTAAGAACAAGAAATGTAAATTTTGTATGTGAAAAGGTCAGTCAAGTCCTCTCAGGACTTATCATGAAATCCTGTACTACAGTTTATAGATCCTTTGTCAGTGTCAACCATGTGGATGAGTCACAGCCATTGATTGACCAGTTTGCTCTCTGCAAAAGCCTGAAAGAATGTTCTCTCTCCATGTGACTCTCCTTAGGCACATTCTACATCATCTATCTCTTTTCCTCTGTGTCCCCATAATCTCCTTGATCAGAAAATTTGGGACACAACTGAGTTAGCTGAGTTAAATGATACTACACTACAAGTTCTCCCATGTCCTGAGTCCTCACAGACCTTGAAAGGCCAGGGCCAAAATGTTGGCTGTCCTTGTAGCCCTTCTTTTTCTCTAATTTTTGGTCTGAAAACTTAGGTTTTTATTCCTCTAGAATAGAAGCATATTATTAGCCTGTAACACATGCAGTTGGCTTTAACCTCACTATCTGTCTGAATATCAAACATCTTAGGAATAGCATGAAAAGGTATTTTCCATCAAGAATTGATATGTTAAAATTTAAGTCTCTGTAGAATATGGAAAAAATAAAAACAGTTTCAAAGTGGAAGGGCCTGTGTTCAATCCCCAGTTCTGCCAAAAAAGTTTTAAAATATATGAATAAACAATTACATATTTTTACACAGAAATTTAGAAATCTAAACATATACAACATTGTAACAGCAGGACAGTCCTGTGACATTCTTCTTCTTGTCTCTTTTTTTCACTTATTACCTTGAAAAAAAACATGTACTTGAGAGAGAGTATGGCAATTACTGGTATGTCATGACAAGAAGTACATATTTAGAAGAACAGAATGACAGATATTCCCAGCAACTCCACTGTTACACATTGCTATCTTCAGTGCAGTCACTCCGTTTACAGGTATCAGCATATATAGATAGTCAGGGTGAGAATATCTCCAAGTAGTTGCTAGTTTGAACTACCTGCTGATAGTTCTCAGGATCATTGCCTTACCCATCTTGTGTGCATAAATGCATGACTTTGCCCCTGTCATATTTCCTAGCTTTTCTCCTTTCCCTCCCTTCACTGTCTGATCCTGAAGTTCTTGCTTTCCTTCTAATTGTGTCATAACTTTCTATTTGTATTTCTTCTTTTGAGTTCTTATACTAGGGAGACTATGCAATATTTACACACGTGGGTGTGCATTTATGAATATATCTGCAAATGACATCCACTTAAATATGAATGCTTCAAGTTTACCATTCTTTATTGCTGAGTAATACGCCACTGTATAAAAATACCACATCTTTTTCAACCATTCCTCATGTGATAGACATCTTTGTTGTTTCCAAGATTTGTCTATCACAAATTGTGCTGCTACAAACATAGGTACAAATATATCACTATGATAAGATGTTTTCAGTTCCTCTGGAAAAATTCCCTGTATGTGGATAGCTGTCTTGAATGGGATTTCCAGTCCTAGTTTTTCAAGGAGTTTCCACACTGATTTCCAAAATGGTTGCACTAGTCTACATGCCCTCCAGCCTTGGAGAAGGGCTCCTTTTTTCCCAAAATCCTCCCCAACATTTGTTGTTACTTGATTTGTTTACAATAGCCAGCCTTTCTCGCATGAGATAGGATCCTAGTATTGTTTTAATTTGCACTTCACAGATGGCTGGTGCTGTGGAGAATTTTTTCATATAATTATTTACTTCTTTAATTTCATCCTCTGAGAAGTGTGTTCTCATCTTGGATGCCCATTTCTGGATTGGATCTTTAAATTTTGGGGCAAAAATGTTTTTTTAGTTCTTTTAAATTCTATAGAGCAGACTTTGCCTGGGTGCTTATTAGTTAAGATTTTTTTCCAACTTTGTGGGGTTTATTTTCACTTCATTGGTAATTTCTTTTGACTTGCAAAAACGTCTCAATAAGAGGTAGTCCTTGTTGTTAATTCTTTCAAGTATTACCCGTGTGATTTGATTTTTGTTCATAAACTCTTTGACTACCCCTATGTCTTCAAGAATTCCTCCTATTTTCTCTTCCAGGAGATTGAGTATTTCTGTTTTAATGTTTAGATATTAAGTCCATGTTGACTTCAGCTTAGTGCATGGTGATAGACCTAGGTCAAGTTTTAGTTTTCAGCATGTAGAGAGCCATTTTTTCCAGCACCATTTTTTAAAGAGGCTATCTTTCTTCCAGTTAACATGTTTGGCCCCTTTGTCGAGGATAATGTGGCTGAGTGTGTCCATAGAGGCTTCTGCATCTTCTAATCTATAGTATTGATCCTCAGGTCTATTTTCATGCCATTATCATGCTGATTTTATCACAGTAGCTTTGTAGCATAATTTCAAGTCAGGAATTGTAATGCCTGCTGCTTTGTCTTTGTCGCCCAGGATTGACTTTGCTATTTTAGTTCTTTTCTGGTCAAACCAAGATTTTTATTATAAGGGATCTATTTAATACAATCATTTCATTGAAATCTGTACCATGTAGAACTCATTATATCTAGATAAGTATTTCTTAAGCAGCTTTTTTCTCAGTTTTAGATACTAAAATAACAAACTAATGATAAATCCCTCCTTATTCTGAGCTTATTATAAATATAACGACAGTTAAATAGGTAATAAAAGTACCTACTACATACTTTTCATCATACATTTCTTGAAAAATAAGTATATATTTGTATCGCTATATACAAAAGAGTTAGGATGGATATGCACTTACTTTCCCTTAATTCAATGAGAAGACAGTTTTCTACTAATAGTGTGCATACAGGATATCATGTCTGCATCTTGTCCTCTGAAAACCTATCACAAAGACAACAATATGCAGTGTATTAATTATGAAAACTGTCCTACTAACCCGTTTTGAAATTATCTCATTGGTTTTTTCTCAATAAAATTAATAACAAATTAAGTAAATAAATAATCTGCACAAGAGCATAGGGATAGTTGAGCTTTAGTTTTCAAAATGTATACTTGTAAGTTATACACATTATGCGGTCATTGTAACCTGTTTATTTTTATTACAACATAGGATCAGGTTATTATAGATATTTGTGAAGAAGGTGAATTATTGCTTTTAGTTTATTATTACCTCAAAAAAGATAATAATAGTCTGAAATGATACTGCGATGAGTGCAAAGGCATATATATATATATATTCTTTGAGAGAGAGGAGGGAGAGAGACAGAGACAGAGAAAGAGAGAGAGAGAGAGAGAGCACATAGGAAAGAAGTAAATAACACATTGCCTAAGTCCTTCAAGTGTTCTAGGTTGGATGTAACTTTGACCTTGAAAACCCCAACAGGTGAGGGTACTCCAGTTAGAGAACACTCCCCCTTCTTTGCCTCCCACCTACCACATGGCAGATGCAGCGGAACCACTTGTCTCTCCTAGCACTACCAAGTGAAGGCTGAATCTCTCAAACTGTGCAAACGAGATGTTAATGCATCACTCCAGTAGCACTGACCTAGACACACGATGAAAGAAGTACACTTCAGAAAGAGGGATCTGAGCCTCTGTAGCAGGAAATTTTAATTAAATTTCCCAATTTCTTACTACTTTTCTATTTAACAGAGAGGAGAAAATGGAAGGAAGGGAAAGACAAGAGAAAAGGAGAAAAGGAGTTGTTATTATCTCCCTTTATCTTCTGTTTATTACAAGTTTGTTTAGAGAAACCATAGTATACTGCTCTCTGAACAAGAGACATTATTAATTTCAGTGTCTTTCTTAGTATCCTTTAACCTAGTTGTAGCTATCTTTTAGATAACTTCCTTGTTGAAGGAGAAATGAATGTCCCTACAAAAATATCATTGTAATGCCCCCATCAAATATTTAAGTGAAATTAGCTTTAAAGGAGAAAATCCCCTGAGGCTTCCTATCTTGTGAATCACCACTGCAGAAGGACAGAAGTTATTTTCCAAACCACTTTTCTTGACTCAGCTTTGCGTGCCTTTTGTGCTCTTCTATTTAGAGTAGATTACATCCTAACAATATATTATTAAGAAAATCAAAGAGGCAAAAAGGCTTTCCCTTGAAACCTTTGTGATACATGTCAGCCACATCCTGCTGCTGCCATTGATGCCCCCTGCTTTCTGCTGTTTTGTTCATTATTCTTTAGGTCCTCTTCTATCCCTGACCAAAAGAGGGAGGAGTGGCAGGGAGATGGGAGAGTTTACAGCAGGAAATTGGAGCATGATAAAAGTAGGCCAGGTATCAGCAGGAGGCAGGCCCAAAGGTTATTGTGAAGAGAATGTCAGCTTTGTGATTTGGTAGCACTTAATCAGTCTTCCTCTTCTGCAAGTAGAAATAAGAGAGAGACAGAGAGACAGAGACAGAGACAGAGACACAGAGACAGAGACAGAGACACAGAGACAGAAACAGAGAGAGACAGAAACAGAGACAGGACAGAGACAGAGACAGAGACTCAGAGAGAGACAGGCAGAGAGAGAGACACAGAGAGACAGAGAGACAAAGAGGGAGAGAGAAAGACACAGAGAGAGATAGACACAGAGAGACAGAGACACAGAGAGACAGGCAAAGAGAGAGACACAGAGACAGAGAGACAAAGGGGGGAGAGAAAGACAGAGAGAGAGATTGTTATATGAATTCAGGCAAAAAAAGGGAGAACCACCCTGAAGCTCAATATCATGAATGACTCCAACCATGAGTTTCCCATAATTATTATTTCTCAATCCTTAAGCATGTTACCTTTTTCTTTACATACACCCAGTTTTGACAGTGGTGATGATGAAATCACCTGAAGTCTTACTAAGCATCTCTCCTAGTGTGCGTGTACAAGCCTACTGATGTAAAATCAGTTTTCAATTCAGAGTTACTAGAGATAATATTAGGTACATTTTTGTGGCAATAGCCAGTGCTCATACAAGATCATCTTGCTGAATTCAACTGAAAAGTTTAAAAATCTCATATGAAAAGTCAAATTAGCTCTCTATCTGGACGTGACAATCCATACCATCTATTAACTGAATGATTTCTAATCTGTATCTTGAACTGTATCTCTCAACTAGCTAGCAGATCCAACAGCTTAAGACCAGGATACTTCTCTTGAAGGGAGTATAATTGCAATGAAAAAGCAAAACAGTTTTTTAAAAAATAAGAGAGTATACAATTAAGCCTTTAAAATTCCAGTTCCAATAGTTAATACCAATAGTTCCAAAGGGGTAGAAGATGGTTGAATAATTGTTTGTAGCTTTATTCGTTAGTCTAGAATCTTACTGCTAAATAATTGAACATAAACATATATGGTTAGTGTGAAATAGTTTTTATTTTTCATAAAATGTTGGATTAGAAACTACATCTTGACATTCTTTTTTGTCTTGTTTACTTTTTGGATTCCTACTTGGATAAATATCCCAGCCTTTCACCTTGCTAATCTTTTATATGAATTCATAAGCTTTCCACTTGCCACATACTACTTTCTAATATGATTCAATTGATAGGTCAACAAACATAAAAAAAGAGCAGAAAGAGATGCCTGCTAATAAGCTATGCAGAGTTGCTCTACCTCCCAATTTGACTCTTCAACTTTCAGGAAAAAAATACAAGCAAGAGCTTTAGTAATACACTCTACCCCTTTTCTT
>PVKA01021226.1:0-39014 GCA_004027165.1 Ctenomys sociabilis | reverse complement strand
CTGGTCTCAGCACACTGCTACCCAGGATTGTGGTTCCAGCAGGAAGTAACAAGGGTTACCACCCCAGGAGCCACATTGCCGGGGGTCTGATCACTGTTGCCCTGCAGGGGGCCCCCAGCTTGCCCTCCCTAAGACCCACCTGCTTGAGCCGCTCTGCCCTTCTACAGGCCAGGGCTCAGCCCTCAGGCTGCATTTCTGAGGACACCGGTTCCACCTCAGAGAACCCTGAGCAGGCAGTGCCCATCAGATGCCCACGGCCGCCAGGCACCCGCCTGCCCCATCCCAGCTACTCCCTGTTTCCTCAGGGCTGGAGGGAGGGGCTGGGGACACACAGTAGGCTTCCTGTGCCCGAGGCAGCTCTTTGAATCAGCTCTTCTCTGGGAACAGAAGTCAGGACCCAGGGCACCTTCTTAACTCAGGCCTCCACCCTCAAGCAGCAGAGGCATCTGCCCTCCTGCGGAGAAGGCCCCACCTGCAGGAGGCTGACAGCAGCAATGCAGCTGGCTCTGAGTAGCCATGGCAGGCAGGGGCTTTGGTCAGGCCATGGGTCCCTGGTGACCTTGGCCTAACCCTCCTAGTGAGCTCCCTGCCCTCCTCCCATCCTAGACAGACCCAGCCCTGCCTGACAGCAGCAGGTACCCATTTTCTCAGGTCCCGTACAGCCCAAGGTGGGGGGCGTTTGAGCTAAGGAGTTTGGTGCGACTGCAAACCCCCAACTCCCAAGACCCAGAGCTTCCATTGGCTCCTGGTGACGTCAGAGCCCAGCCCGTGCAGTGCCGCAGCCATGGAGGGGCTCTGATGTCCTCTCAGCTCCTATCCCCTCACCAGTGACCTTGAGGGCCAGGACAAGGGGTGGGGGCTGGGCAGGGATTGGGAGTTTGGCTTGGTGCATGGTGAGGAGTGGAGTTGCTGCATGTAGATTCTTTTCATCTGCTGCATCAATAATTCAGGGGACAGGGTCTGCATGGGCAGACAGGGATTGATGTCATGGCCGCCCTGCATGGTGACCCCATGGCCTGAGAACCCAGCAGGGCAGGGCAGGTGTGCGGCAGCGGGGAGGTTTGTCCTTGCCTCTCCTTCCTTGAGGAAGAACTGCTTAGGGCTGGGTACCTCTGTCCCCAAGGGTGCAGGAGGAAGATGTGACCCTTTCTTGTTCCCTTCCCTCCTTAGAGCCCTGCCAGAAAGTCCAGACCTCTATGTCTCTGCTGAGCAGTACCCAAACATCCAGGGGACATGCATGCAACTCCTAAAGCAGGAAGAGGCTGGGGCCAGGAATCTGTCCCCTCTCAGGCCTGGCCCAGCTGCCGGTGGGAGGCTGGCATCTAAACACCAACACCACTCCCATAGGGACAGGACATAGACCCTGCAGGCACAGTCCCACAGTACATGATTTGGATACAGCCAGGCTCAGAGGGGCCCGGCCCAATGGGCCGGACTGGTCCCAGGCCCACACAGATGCCCTGGGGAGGGGCACATAGCAGGCAGAGGACTCGCTGTCAGCAGGGCGTGCACACAGGGTACACAGGGCCAGGCAGGCAGAGAGGGGTCCGTGCTTTCATTCCATTTAACAGACTGCACCCCTCCCCCAGCACCAAACCAGCATCTGCCTTCAGCTAATGGGGGGACCAGGAGACTGGAGGCCTTGCCTCAGCAAATCCACGTGAAGCACCACAGGCAGCGGGTCGCCCTGTCCTTCCCACAGGTCACAAAGATGCCTCACCCTCCCGGCCCACCTGGCTGCACCAGGGCCCTCACTCACCCCATCCCAACACTCCGGCATCTTGCCGAAGGAGGGGACTCGCCCGGGCCAGGAAGGGCAAACAAAGGCCTGAGTCACTCGGTCCAGAGGGAGGGGGCGGCCAGAGCGGGAGGCTGTCAGCTCTGGGCCCGGGAGCAGCTCCTGGGCCTTTTATACACAGATGCTGGCAGCCCCTCCTCCCCACTGAGCTTCTGAACAGCCGCTTGCTCACCCAGAGCCCCCAGATTGGCTGCTTGTAGACAACCTGGCTTTGATTGGCTTCTGAGCTCATCACCCAGCCTACTCCTCCCACCCCAGCAACACATCATCCTGGAGGGTCCCAGCCCCTGCAGCTCAGCCGTTCCCAACACCCAGGCCCTGCTGACAGCTGCAGCTGCACACAGACATGGGGAGGGGGGCAGAAGCTGTGACCACATACACACAGGCCCCTCTCACAGATGTGCGCACCCAATCAGGACAGGGCAGGACACACAGGCAGGTAGAGCCCTGCACTCATCTCCTGCACGAAGGGCCTGGGGTTCCCAGCCCAGAATCGGAGGGGGGGGGGGACCAGACACAAAGCCCACCACCTCCCCCACAGGAAGACCTGTGTCCCATCGGCTGCTTCAGGCACTCGCCACCTTCCCACCCGCCTACTGGTGCCCACATCATCCAGGGCCCTCTGAGCCACTCACTGAAAGCAGTGGCTGAGGGCCGTGGCTGCGGGAGCAGGGGTGTGGTGGGGCACACAGCAGCTCTGGCCTCCCCACCCACTCTGCTGCAGGGGCTAGAGGCCCCCTGAAAGAGAAGGAAGGCACGGGGCAGCCTGCAACAAGGACAAGCAGCTGTGCCTGCCTCCAGCACGCCGTCTCCCAGGGTGGGCATTGGCTTGGGGGGCTGTGGAGCAGGAGGTTCCACGTCCTGTTCCCCCAGGGAGTCTAAGTTCTGGGTGTTGCCAGCCCAAGCTCTGCTGGCAGAAGGAGACTGGAGTCCCAGAGAACAGAGGAGAGGAAATAGGCCAGGGAGGCGAACAGAGGGAGCCCCAGGCTGAGCAAACAGCAGGGCAGATGCAGGGTGTCTGTGCCCCGATTCTGTCTTGTCGGGGAAGGACACACCAGCTGCTGGGCCTAGCCTGCACTGACAGAGCTGCACCATGGTTGGCTGTGCTTGCCCTGGGTGACCTGGTGAGCACCTGCCACATGCACTTCCCTGGCCATGTCCTCCACCCGAGGTACCAACAACCTGCCCTGTCCCCCTGAGGACAGCAAGAGTGTCAAACAGGGCATCCTCAGATCTTCCCATCCTGTCCACCCTCCCATGCATGGGGAAAAGCCCAGACCCCTGTGGCAGCCACAGCACAGGGTGGCTCTGCTCTGCCCTCAGGTCCCCCATGTGCCTCTCTGAGGGGCAGAGGGCCTGCGACCAGCCCACCCAGACCTCATCTCCTTGCCTTTGAGTGGCCTGTGACCTTCAGACCTGGGTGAGGGGCTGCCCTGCCCTTGTCCACCCACCAGCTGCTGCCCTTTATTTCTGCTCAGCTCACTGGCTGCAAATCCACAGACCTGTCTCCAACTTCCACCCGGCCCCCAGCAGGTCCTTGGGAAACATCTGTACCCTCTGCTGCCCTACTGTAAATCAGGAATTGTGCCTTACTTGCTGAGTTGCTATGGGTATGAGAAACAACTGCACCCCTGGCTCAGCCCTGACCCTAGTTCTCCCGGGCCCTGCAGAGGAAAGCAGGACAATATAGCTCAGGGGTCTCTCTAGACTTCCCTGGGGGCTGTGGCCAAAGACAGCTGGCTGAGATTCTGCTGGGAGAATCCTAGTGCCCTGCCACCTCTTTGTTCCTGAAAGGTGACCTTGTGCCTGTCAGTCAACCTCGCTGAGCCTCCACCTCCGCGAGTGGGAGACACAGCAATGCCTGTGGCACAAGTATTTATAAAGAAAATATACACAAGCCTTATAGCCCATGAGAAAGGACAAGGGAACCGCGGCACTGAGCAGCTAGGTGATTTCCCCACCCAGGCAGCAACCCTGGGGTTTCCCGCCCTATGCGCTGGGCCCAGGATCTCATCAGTAGGAGCAGCTCTTATGTTAGCCTGTCTCCCACATACAGGCTCTACTCAAGTGTTTTGTGTTCCCTCGTTTTATCTGTCTTAGGTCAGTGTTTGTCATCTGCTTCTGCAGGAATGGGACTGGAAGCTGGGCCTTGATACTGAGCCCATCCCCAGACATTTTTATTTTTGGGTTTTTGAGAAAGGATCTTATTAAATTGCCTGGGTGGGGCACAGATTTACAGTCCTTGTGCCTCCCCCCCCCCCCCCCGCTAGATTACACTGCACACAAGCTCAGGTTGTTCTTTTTTGTTGTTGTTTTTTGACAGGGTCTTCTTCAGCAGTCCAGGCTGGCCTTGAACTCACAATCCTCCTGCCTCAGCCTCTTCAAGGCAGCCAGCTTGCTACCCTCCAGGCACTTACTCTTCTGTGAAAGCAGCTGAAGCACAGAGGTTTGGTACCTACTCGGTGCCACACAGCTAAGAGACACAGGACAGGGAGCCACGCCCAGGCGGCCTGGCTCTGACTGCACATTCGGGGGCCATGTACCACAGTCGTGGCAGGGCCCACATACTGGGCCCACATACACCCATGAATGTCCACACTGCGATGAGGTCATTGAGTAGCCTGGCTGGTGCTGGAGTCAGATGGCCAGGAGGTGGCCGGGCCTAGACTTGGGTCTGTCTGGTGCTCCTCGGTTTCTCAGCCTTGTTACCTCTCCTCCATTGAGGCCACAGGCAGAGACGCCACCCGGCACTATGAAAAAGGATCAAATCCCTGCCTATGCCCCAGATAACAGCCATCTTCAGGGCTGTTTCTCTTAAATAAAAAACAAAACGAATAGCTCACACCTGTCTCCTGGAGTGGGCAGGAGGTGCTTTCAGTTTTGGAGGTACACGGATCTCACCCAGGGCCTCTGGTGTGCTTGGCCAGTGTTCTGCCATGGAGCTACCCCTAGCACTCTCTCTCAGACGGGGCTTGCTAAGTTGCGCCAGTTGAGTTCAAACTCGCAGCCTCCTGCCTCAGGCTCCCACGTAGCTGGCACCACAGGCATAGGCCACCTTGCCTGGCCAGCAGGGTACCCTGTGACACACCTCCCCTCAACACGCAAGGGCCTTGGGAGTGAGGGTTCACCTTCCAGGGCAGCTGCCTTGGACGCAGAGGCATAGCAGAGAGGTGTGGTGGTGGGTAGGCCCCTCTTGTGAAACCAGGAGTCCCCTCCACCTCACCTACACAGGGCCAGCATCCTAGGCCTGGGCCTTCCACACCAGAGGACCAGAGTGGCGGGAGAGGCTGGCTGCTCCAGGGCTGTGTCTTCAGTCCCCACTTCAGGGCCCGTTTGCCTATGTATTCCCAGTCTCATCCGGTGCAGAGGACAAGGAGAATCACCTGGGTGCCAGCCTGTCCTCCAGACTGGAGCCCCTGCACTTGGACAGGGCATTCCTGTGGGATCTGATCACCTGCGCACTGTCTGCCCTGAATCCTCTCCTTGTGTCCTTCAAGAGCACATGACCAGAGACCGATGTACAAGCCCTGATCTTCAAGGCGCGTGAGCAAAGGACCAACGTGCATGCCCTGTCCCCATTCTTGTTGGCTGGGAAGAGCCAGTCTCCCCTCCCCCGCTCTGCCATCAGCCTGGCAGTTAGACCACAGGGTTGGGGATATCACAGGCTTGTAGAATGACCCCTATTAAGGTCACCAGGGACAAAGGCAGTGGCCTGGGGGCTACTTCTACCTTTCAGGATGAGAGGATCTGAACTGTCTAGCATGCTTGGATGGCTGGTAGAGTTTGGGGAACCCTACGAGACTCCCCTGGTCTGCTGTTAGATGTTTTCTAGCACCTGGAAAAAAAGTTACTAGGGGACTCAGAAGGAGAAATGGCTGGTGAGTGGAGCCAGTGGAAGAATAAAAACAAAGTGCAAGTTCAGTTTTCATGGAGAGCCTGGAATCAAAGTAAAGAGGGCATGGTTGTCCTGGTAACTGCTGCCATGGAAACAGGAGCTATTTTGGAGTCAACCTGGCTTTCATTGGAGGAAGATGCTGATTCCGATGACAGCATTTCTCACTCCCTTGTCCACCCTCCCGCCCTCCTTGCCTAGGCCTCTTGTCCCTTCCTGGCTGCCCTGTTCAGGGGCTGGACCACAGTGGGCCCCACATCTGGGGGGCGGGGGCTGAGCCTGGGCTTACCTTCCAGTCTGTGTCCACAGCCAAGAGGAAGGTGTCAGGGTTCTCCTAAGAGAAGCAAATGGAAAGGAGTAAGCTAGGCCCCAGCCGACCTGAGCATCCCATGGAGGTTGGCCTAGAGCAGAGACTGTGTTAATGTTAGGCCGAGGGGTTGCCAGATGCAAAGATTCCATTTTAGAGGTGGAAAAGGTGAGGCTCAGGCTGAGTCCCGGGGCTGCAAGGCCTGGAGCCTTTGTCCTCCTGCTCCCATGGAGGTCTGACATCTGCACAGAAAGGCAGAGGCAGGTGGGTGAGCTGAGGTGCACTTGGTGTGGCACCACGAGGCCCTCTCTTTCTTTCATCTTTTTTTTCTTTTGTGGAACTGGGGATTGAACTCAGGTCCTTGCGCTTGCCAGGGAATCTCATCTTTTTGAGACAGGGTCTTGCTACGCAGTTCAGGCTGGCCTGGAGCTCACTTTGTAGCCCAGGTTGCTCTTGAACTGGAAATTATCCTCCTGCCTCGGACTTCCAAGTGCTGGAATTACAGGTGTGGGCCACCATGTCCAGTGACGAGGAGCTTTTCTAACTCTGCCTAGTTCGGCCGTGCTGGGGCCCAAGGTGCTGCCCACTTTGAGCTCTCAAGTCACTCGGGCACATGTGACACTGAACACTGTGCATCTTTGATCCATGGCTGTCTTGCCACTAAACTCCAATGGCCACAAAGGAGGGACTATGTCTGGCTGTAACATCCCCAGATCAGGATGAACAATGTGACTGCACGGGGGCGGGGTGGACTCAGAATGCACCTGGGGGCCTGGCACGTGACTCAGCTGCTCCCCATCTGATGACCAGGCACTTGGCCCAGGCCAGACTCGGGTGGCTTTGGGGTCAGGGGAAGGACAGCTCCTAGGAGACCAGACCCACTCACATAAGGCAAATGGGGGCTGGGCCTACTTGCCAGGCCAGACTCCTCTACTCCAGTTGGCCAGGTCCTGCAGCCTCTGCAGAGCAGCATAAGCTACAAGTCTGTGCTTTATGTTTCTATCTGGGCTTGGTATGCTGCAGTCTCTCTACCAAATAAATACCCATCAAGTCAGGAGCGGGGCAGGAAAAGAGCTGGGCTGCCACTGTGCAACAGGAAGGGAGCAGCCCCGGACCGGGTGGGAGGAGTGCCACCGGGACGCTGATGCAGCTTCTCCAAATGAGTTAGCATGGAGCTGCCTGCGTGCTGGAAGGTGGAGAACGGAGATCAGAGGGCACCAGGGGCCACCACGCCTGAAAAGGGCAGCCAGATGCCAGCCACCTGGGCCTGTGTCATGAACAAGGGCCAAGCTAGTATCCCCAGCTGGTTCACCAAGGCCCATCTCCTCCAGGAGGGAGGGCAACTGCTCTGCGAGCCCCAAGGAAGAGGACAGGGCTGGTATGGACGACTTTTCTCACCATAGTCTCTGCAAGAGGGAGGCTGGGGGAGTAGATATAGGCTGTTTTTATCTTCAAGACCTTACTGGGGCAATTATCTCTGAGAAGGAGGGAGGAGGCAGCTTTCTTAAAAACAAAAACCTGACAAGAGAGGATGAGGCAGATAATAGCAGGTTTTGAACATGCTCTCAGGGTGCTGGGCCCCCAAGCAATGGTGTGTGTGCCAGATGCCTAGGACCTAAAAGCTGAGAAACGCGGGAGTAAGATGAGCCAATCTGAGCCCAGGGGCTGAGTGGTGAAACCAAGCTCAGAGGACCCTGAGGCAGCAGGAGGCACAGATGATACACGGGGCACTGAAGGGCGCACCCAGGCATGGGGGAGGGGGTGGCCAGTCTACCACAGACCAACAGGCCCCGGAGCCTCCAAAGCAAGCCAGCGCACAGGGGCAGAGGGTGGCAGGCCTGGGCAGAGGCACCGCTGTCCCAGGACCTCTGCAGGTACCCAATTCCACAGGTGCTCAAGCTCCCTCTACAAAATGCTGCCATGTGTTTTCATTTTTTGTTTTTTTGAGGGTGATGGGGGCAGAACCAGGAATTGAAGTCAGGCCCTTATGCTTGCCAGGGAAGCGCTTAATTCCACTGAGCCATCTCCCCAGCCCTATGGTTTTTGTTTGTTTGTCTTTGGCTGGCTCAGGATGCCCTAAGGGCAGGTCTGGTAAGGCATCAGGATCTGGGGATGGAACCCACAGTACCCTGAGCCTGACTTCCTTCACTTAAGCAAGTACTTAAACAACTGAGCTAATGGGCAGGACCCAACACTGCCATGTTTGCCCAGAACCTTTGCACGCCCACCTGTATACCGTAATCCCAAAGTGAGTATCATGCCTAACATAAGGCAGGTGCCATAGGAACGACTGTACATTATTCAGGAATTGCAAGGAAAAGTCTGTACATGTTCAGTCCAGGTGAAATTCTTCTTCCTCATACTTTCCACCTGTGGTTGTTTGAAACCAGATATGGAGCTCAAGGGTGCTCACTCCTCACTGGGCTCTGAGCCTTTGTGGAGACTGAGAAAGTGAAAAGGATGGACACTTTCCTATGCTACTACAGAGAACACCGCTGCTGCAAAGGTGGAGTGTTGACCACAGAAGGCCCTTGATCTGCTTTCAGCTTGGGGACAGGGCTTTTATGATGCCTTAGGAAATACCAGTGGCTGCCAGACCCCCAGTCTAGGGCTTGCGCTGCCTCAAGAAAGGAGATGGAAACCAGATACTCATGCAGGAGGGTCTGCAGGAGAGTCATCACAGCAGCAAACCATGTCCTGGCAGCCAGCAGGAGGTGGGGGCCAGCAGAGGGCAGGCTGGGCAGAGCAGGGTTTCCTCACCTGTCAGGGCCGTGTGTGTGTGTGTGTGTGTGTGTGTGTGTGTGTGTGTGTGTGTGTGTGTGTACACAAACCATGGAAGATGTAGGTACTCTGGGGCCAAGATGCCCTGGGCGCTGCTCAGGGTCACAGATGACGAGCCTTGGTGACACGTGCTCTTTACCCAGACCATGTAAGCGACCATGTAAGCACTAGTGGATGGGATACAGAGGTCCCCAGGGGTCACCCTGCACCTTGCCAAAGCCTCACAAAAGGGCTCTGCTTATGGGCATTGGGCTGGTGTGAGCAAGATTTTGGCGGAAACCAGGGAATTGAATTCAGGCCCTTGCGCTTGCCAGGGAAGCACTTATTCCACTGAGCCCTCTCCCCAGCCCCAAGCTCTGAGAAACTCCTTTCCCCTGAGCCTCACCACCGTCTGTGACTCACTCTGCTGAGCGCCAGCGGAGTGTAAGAAGCTGCGCGGGGCGCTTCCCTAGACTGAGGCACCGAACAGCAGAATGCTGCAGGGTCTGAGAGAGTGCGACAGCGGGGCGGGGTACCAGCATCAGACGCCCGGGCCACAAAGGCCTCCCCGAGGAGGAGAGGGTCCTAGAACTCTCTCAAGGCAAGGGCAAGCAAGGCTGCTCGGGGCGGCTGTTGGCATGCAGTGTCCACGCACGACCATCAAGGCCGCAGTTTTCTTCTTCGCCACGAGGTGGCGCGCTCAGCCCCTAGACCGCGATGGGACTGCTCACCAGCTCCACGACGTCCTGACCCCGGAGCAGGGGCTTCTCCTCTGGGAATCGTAGCTCCTGCAGCCCGGCCATGGTCATGTCGTGCAGCAAGAGCCCTGGGAAGGTGGGAGGGTGAGGTTGGAACTTGCTCTGGATCTCCGGTTTGGAGGAGGACATCGCAGACAGGGTCAGGGGACCCAGGGGACTCAGTATTTGGCTTTAAGGATGCCATTGTATTTGCTCTTAAAAGATCAAACATGTCTTGAAAACACATGATGGATTCTAAAAGAGTTTCAAGCAAAACCTTGCATTAATTGAGAAACAGAGGGGTGAGTAGGAGGCCAGAGGCGGGGTCTGGCATAGCAAAAGTGCCTCTTAGGCCCTGGGTCCAGAGGGCATAGTGACACTAGGGATAGCTCAGCCTGGGAAAGGGCGGGGGCTGGGCAGGCGAGATAGCTCAGAGGACTAAGAGCCTTGCAACCCAAGGGATGGGGGTCCTATCCCTGCGCCACGTGCCCCAATGGCTCCACCCCCAGGGCTACCTAGAGTGGGCTACCTAGAGGGGCCATGGTGGTGCACACCTATAATCCCAGCTCTAGGGAGGCTGAAAACAGGAGGATCACTGAGTCTGAGCTGCATAGTGAGACCCTGTACCAAATACATAAAAAAAAAAAAAGAAAGAAAGAAAAGAAAAGGGCAGGGGGTGTCAGGGTAGTAGGCAGAGTGATGTTTAAGAAGAGTGCATGCAAGGAGGAGAGGTGCAGGCCACCTCTCAACCCACAGCTGCCAGATAGTGGGTTCAGGGCTCCAATGCTGGTGGTCCTAGAGGATCCCTGGGCTTCATCCCCTTGGGAAGAACGGTTCATGGGATGAACTGGCAGTGAGAAAAGGTAGGCCACAATCAGGGCCCCATTCCCACAGCTCTTCTGGCACCAGCCCTCACTTGGATTTCTGGGTGGCAGAGGTCAGAATACAGCAAAGGGAAAACTAGCCAAGGATGTGATCTGGAAATTTGTGAGAGAATTAAAACTGGATAATGAATACACGGATAAATACCCAAGTTGTCTAGAGGTCAAAGAAATGGAAATTCAGACGCGCTCCTCTTTCTGTTTTGGCAAATGGAACTGACAAAGCTTGCAGTATCAAGAGGCGCACATAGGGCCGGGCGTGGTGGCGCATGCCTGTTATCCCAGCACTCGGGAGGCTGAGACAGGAGGATTGTTGTGAGTTCGAGACCAGCCTGAGCTACAAAGTGAGCTCAAGGCCAGCCTGAACTGCATAGTGAGACCCTGTCTCAAAAAGAAAAAAAAAAAAAAAAGAGGTGCACAGAATAGGCACCGGCTTACAGTGCTTGAGAGCCACACACCTTTTGCACATCTTCCTGGATGGCAGTTGTGCAAAACCAATTAAAATTTATCTAAAATGTTCATACTGTGGGCCAGGGAGATAGCTCAGTAGCATAAGTGTTTGCCTGGCAAGTGCAGGGTCCTGAGTTCAATCCCCAGTACCACAAAAAAAAAAAAATAAATAAATAAATAAATAAATAAATAAAATGTTCATACTCCAAGACCCAGCAATCTCTTTCCTGGGAGAAACTTCCTAAGAAAACCAGAGAAGGGAAGAAGAAATAGGAATGGTATGAATGGTCCTGCAGGAAAAAACCTGGTAATCTGTGTTTCAAAAAGCTCACAGGAATAAGCTCTGAGAGGAGGGCCGCAAACCAGGGTACAGAGTCTGAAATCAGAGGAAAACATTTTCCAAGACAGACTGGAGCAGGGCATGGTGGTGCATGCCTGCAATTCCCCCACCCCGCCCTGCTGGTTTCTCCCTACACAGAGCCCATGGATAGACAGATCCAGGACAGGGCTGTGGATAAAACTCATACTCCAGCATGAGATGTGCACAGTTCTGGGCCTTCCTTAGACTGGTGTCAGAAGCAGCAGGAAGTGCAGCCCTGGGGAGTCCCCGCTGGACCCTAGTTGGGGTCTGGGTGCCCTGGCCAGCGGGGAGCACTGACCACCAAGGCCCTGAGGCCCACAGGAGAACTGGGAAGCCACTGAGGAATCCAGTCCTCAGCACAGGGAGGACAGCCAAGCACCACCGCCCAAGCCGGAGCTCTGTTCGCTGTGGTTTCCCAGGAAACTAGCTCACACAACGCAGATGGGCTGTATTTTTAGAAAGGCATCCTCTCCCCTTTCTCCGCCCCCCTTTTTCTTGCTTCCTTTCTGATCAGTCCCTCCCTCCCTGGGTGAGTCCCCTCCCCCACCCTGGGACACCTTAGCCCAGAGCTTCCCTGAATACACAACTCAATTCAGAGAGGACTGGGCAGTGACAGCTGTCCTGGCCTCCCTGGGCCCACTACAGAACAGTTAAAAAGGACAGATGGCCCGGGATGGAGGGAGAGGCCAGGACAGGGTGGTGAGAGACCAGAATGTCCCCTGCAGACTGTGGTGGGAATCCAGGACACAGGGGCTTCTTCCTCAATAAAGGTGTTTTATTTGAAACAGGATCACACTCTGCAGTTCAGGCTGGCCTTAAACTCATTATATAGCCGAGGCTGGTCTGGGCCTCACAGTGATCCTCCTGCCTCAGCCTCCTGAGTGCAGGGATTTCAGGTGTGCACCATCCCAAGTCAGGTGTTCAAGAAAGCTTCTTTAAGGACGCAGCTGGACGGTGAGTTACAGGAAGATGACACTGCGGCTAAGCAGCCCAGAGAGTGGGGACACACCCAGGGGTCCAGAACACAATCGTGGCTCCTCACTCAGCTCACCCCGCCCACCCCAAAAGGAACCCCAAGCCTGGGGCAAGGCCCCACCTGGCACTCACCCACGCAGCGTGGGCCTGGGGTCACTGAAGCCACCGCCAGCGCTTACTCTCCTTGGCTCACTGCAGCACCCTAAAGGCTCACTAATCCACAGAAGGGCGGCGCGAGCCATCCTTGCCCACCTCAGCAAGTTCAAGGCGCCTTTCAGAATTAAGATGTGTTATGTACACTTATGGTTCCATACAGGGAGTGGAGACACTGCGTACTACAAACACATACTAAGAATGTATTTTCTTTTTATATGTTAAGTACGGGTCTACAGGTTCTCACTACACACGTCAGACTTGTAGTGATCCTTCCTCTTTTTCAGACTCCCAAGTGCTAGCATTACAGGTGCCCAAGGTTCAATCATAGGCTCTGGGGGTGGGGCCGGCAGGGCAGGCCTGAGAATAAATTTTTTAAGAGAAAGAGGTTTTTGTATATTTTGTGGTGAGACTGGGGCTTGTACACAGTTTTGTTTTGTTTTTTTTTTTCTCTGAGCTACACCTCCAGCCCTTATTTTGAGACAATGCCTCAATAAGTCTTAAAGGGGCCAGGCAAATGGCTCAGTAGAATAAGTGCTTCCCTAGCAAGTGAAAGGGCTTGAGTTCAATCCTCAGTTCTGACAAAAAAAAAAAAAAAAGTCTCAGGCTGGGATTGATCTTGCAACCTTCCTGCCTCAGCCTCCCAGACTATAGGATTGCATGTACATGTCACCCTGGCTGGCTTAAATGGAAGGGTTTTTTGTTTGTTTTTTGTTTTTACATATATAGAACAAAGGCACTTGAATGTAGTTGAGGGAGGGAGAGGGTGAAGGGTTCCCTTATCTTCCTTTTTTTTTGTTTTGCAGACACCAGGGGTTGAACTCAGGCCCTTGTGCTTGCCAGGGAAGGTTATTCCACTGAGCCATCTCCCCAGCCCCCTTATCTTTTTTTTTTTAATTATTTATTTTTTGGTACAGGGTCTCGTTACACGGCTCAGATTCATGCCCCTAGATCCCCTAGCACTATCTCACTAGTTTGTCCCATTCTACAGTTCCTTAAATAAAGATGCTTAAAGAAATAAAAGGGGCTGGGGAGATAGCTCAGTAGAATAAGCACAGTGAACAGAGCTCCCGCTTGGGTGGTGTATTGTTCAGCTAAACAATTTTCCTGTCTCAGCCTCACAGGGGCTTAGACCGTTGAGCTATCTCCCCCACCCTCCTTTTGTTGTCTACTTAAAACAATTTTTCTGCTCCTGACTGCAGAGTAGTCATTCCTCAGGGCTGAGGGGCTGAGCTGCAGTTGGCAGGCAAGGACAGGAAGGGTCATGGGAGGGGAACTGGCTCCTTGGCTAGCGATTGAGCCCGGGTGACTCAGAGCAACGAGTGTGCAAAGCTCCCCAGAAGTTCATGGAGAGCAGTTCTGATTGCACTACCTCAGTGGCTGCTCTGCCTTTCCTGCAGTGAGATTCTGTGCCAAGGCCCGAGCACAGGCACTCCCCACCTTACAGGTTACACATGAGTGATGACTATGGTTGTTCCTGAAACTATTCAGTCAGGGCTTAAATTAAGCTGATCAGAAGTAGTTACTCATCCTACAAAATTCTTTTTCTTTTTCTTCTTTTTTTTTATGGTACTGGGGATTGAACTCAAGACCCTGTACTTGCCAGGCAAGTGCTTATTCTACTGAGCTATCTCCCCAGCCCCTTTTATTTCTTTAAGCATCTTTATTTAAGGAACTGTAGAATGGGACAAACTAGTCAGATAGTGGCAGGGGATGCTAGGGGCATTTAGAAACGCAAACACGGACTTCCGGCCTCTCCAAGACAGGGGCCTCCTACCAGCATTTGGTGCCTAGGGATGGGGTGTGCATCCTAGCTGCAATGCAGGCTCGCACTTCCCAGCCTAAAGGCAAGCGGTCAAGGGCAGGTCCAGATTGCCCTGAGCAGGCTGTACAGGACGCCTGTTGGCTCCCCCTGTTGTGAGAAGTGCCACTGACAGAGGCACTAAACTGCAAGAATGGGCAGGGCTGGCCTGGGCTTGCAGCTTCATCCTGGGGAAAGAGTGGGAGTCCAAGAGACAGCGAAGGCACAAGGGGAGCATACCTGCATCCAAACCCGCACACCCCAAATGCAGGCCCACCACTGGCTGACTGTTTCCCTGCTGTCTGGGATCTCAGTCAGGGTCGAACACACACCATATGGTGACTCAGGTGATTGACTCATGTCACCCCTGCCACTCCAGAAAACCTCTCCCAAAGCAGGGCATCACCTTCCGACTGCACTGTGCAGAGGGCCTGGAGCCATCCAGCTTCTGGGTCCCTGGTCCCCACGGCTCTCCTGGTTGCTGTCCTAACCCCTAGAGGTTGCAACTGCACCAGAATAGGGCTGAGACAAGGGCTATACTTCTCCTGAACCTCCCCGTTTCACAGATGGGGAAAGTAAGACACAGGAAGGCCTTCAGGCACACCCCACGGCAGAGCCAGGAGCCTCAGCACCCTCGCTCTCACAGTGCACGCCCACACATTCTGCTTCCTCTCAAGAAGGAAGGATACAAGGGCGCAGGGACGATGGCTAATTTTCTCTGGCCCTGTCTCCTTTCTTTTCTCTAGCAACAGCTGCTTGATTTAGGCCTGAGCTGCAGGAGATCAGTCTGTGTCATTTTCCTCAGGCTTTATGAATTCTGTCCCCCACCAACTGTGACCATCTGGCCAATACACATGGCCTGTGTCCAGCATGGCCCACTCTGCCTGTGACTCCGGTGACGATTGGGCTCTTGGGCTCAGGCACTTACAGCTAAAGGCTCTCCGCTGCAGCAGCAGGGTGCCACAAGCCCCCTCAGCCCTCCTCGTCACAGCCCAGCAACCACAGTGACAACCAACAGGCCCCTTCCTGTGTGCTGAGGGCTCCCTGTGTTCTAGGCACCCAGTGGAGCATTCTGCACACGAGACCTCAGACCGTCACGAGGTGGGGCACGTAGTGGTGAAATGAGCAGCCCAAGGTCTTACAATGCAAAGCGATAAAACCCAGATTTGGACAAGTAACAAGCATCAACCGGGGCTAGTATTGATCTCTGGGTAGAGGACTCCCCAAAGGCCTCTGTGGGAGGGACTGGACTTGCTGGTGAGAGGTGGATGCCAGCTCCTCACCTCTTGAGAAGGGAGAATACAAGGGTACCAGGCCCATGGCTCCTCTGGGTCTGGGGTCTCCCTCCCAGCTATTCCCTTCTCCCTGCCTCCTGGCTGCCATGGCAGGAGCTGCGTTCCTCAGCAGCAGCCCTTCCACTGTGCAGCTTCTGCATCTGAGCTGCTAACCATGGGCTGGGACCTCTAGAAAAAACCTCTGAGTGCCAGCAAACCTCCCTTAAGTCATGGGTGTTGGGCATTTTACTCCAGGGACTAAAACGTGACTAAGACACCCAGGCTATTTTTCCACTAATGTGTGGGCAAGGGGTGTCACTGTTCTTCCTCTCCATTGTCCCACAGCCTGACCTGTTTATCTGTCCAGCTCTACCAGAGTCCAGTGCAAGGGCTCAATGGCTGGTGAACTGAACAACTGGCCCATGCAGGAAGAGTGGAAATCCCTGTGGCTGACCTGAGCCAGAAGCTGCAGGAATGGTGAGGATAAATATTCCTGTCACTCAAGTGCCACTGCTCTGACCTCCCTTTGGGGAACAGGCACAACACAAGGTCTGGAGGCACTCTCAAGAGATCACTTGGGGCAAGGCTGGTGGACAGGGTTGGCTGCCCAGCGGTTCTGTGGCAGTGAGATTTGGCACAGCCCCTGGGAGAAGCAGACAAAGCCTGGGCACATTCCCCACCTCATGCATTCTTTCTTCCTCTCAGTACCCAGGGACTTTGTATCAAATAATATCCCTTACATATAGCACTCACTCGCTCACTCACTCAGTCACTAGCAGGGCCTTGCTAAATTGCCCAGGCTGGACTTGAACTTGTGATCCTCCTGCCTCAGCCCCCTGGAATGCTGCGATTGCAGGTGTGTCCCACTCTCCCATGGGCATCTTAGGCCAGATTCTCTCCTCACTGTCAAATCCTGAGGAATCACCCCCCACCATGGCTTACTAAATTCCCTAAATGGGAATAGAGTTATTAGCTCTCTCATTCCAGGCTCAGCTGAGAGAAAGACAAGACCCCAGACGCAGAGGAACCACGGGCCAGGGTCTGCATGGGGAGCCTAGAGAAGTAGCAGGTGAAAAGCTCTGTTTCTCCTCACCAGCCATCAGGGAGATGCAAACAAGGTAACAAGGTACTAAGAGCTGCTCAGACATCAGCTTCCCAGAACATGGAGGAGAGCCGGCTTTCTCTCACGGGTGTGGAGATGTCCCCTGCTGAAGACAGTGCAGGGCAGACAAGTGTTTTTGCTCAGCGCAAAGAAATGAGTAAACAAAGGCATCATTATCCTTCACTCAGACTCCGAACTACTTGCAGGCTGAGGCAATGCTGACAGCACGCAGTCCTGGCGAGGCGGAGGGGAGACAGGTGCTACACTTCCACGTATTGCGGGCAGGACTGAGGAGGGCTCAGCCTGGAAGTTCGTGAAATGCAGCATCGGGCAAGCCTGCGATTTGTCTTACGGATTTACCCTCCACACTACGGACGAGGATGACCACCACGGCATGGCAGGGAATAGGAAGAGTGGAAAGAGTACTCGCACGGCAGGAGAACGGTTAAGCAAACCAGGGAGCCTGTGCGCCCAGGAGTACCAGGCAGCTATTTAAAAAGCCTGCTCTATTCAAAGAGAGGGAAAGCAATGTAAAACACGCAGTTAAGAGACAAAGGCATGTTGCATGATAGTAACTGAAGATAATAATCCCATTTACGTACAAAATAGGTACACTGAGTAAGTACACGTATTGGCAAAATAAACAAGAAATCCTCAACTGACTTGGGGTAAACTGAAGCCATTTATCTCTGGGGAGAGATGTGAATGTGAAAGGGTATAAAAGGGAGGTTGGTTGTTGTTCTGTTTTATTTTGTACAGCAGTAACGAGAGTTGAATCCAGGTCCTTCACCCTGAACCACGTCCCTAGCCATTTAGTATTTCATTTTGAGACAGGGTCTTGCTAGGTCCCAGAGATACCCAGGCTGGGCTTGAACTTGAGATCCTCTCGCCTCAACCAAACCCTATGTGAGAGACAAGTCACCTGCTCTAGGGTACCTCAGCAGGCAGAGGGAGGAAATCTGAAATGTGGACACAGGCCTGCTCCGGAATCCATCTGTATAGCCACACGTGGCAGTGCGCGCGTGTAATCCCAGAGCTTTAGAGGCTGAGGCAGGAGGATCACAGTGGGTTTGAGGCCAGCCTGGTGGTGGTTGTTCTGTTTCAAAAAAAAAAGTCTGAGACTGAAGAAGTGTCCCCACTGAGAGATGTGACAACCAAATGCAATGTGGCCTCCTGGATTAGGTCCTGAAACAAAAGAAGTCATTTTGGGGAAAATTGGTGAAAATGTACATTAATTAATTAATGCTAGTAATATATCAGTTTTATTTTCTGCTTTCTCTACCTGCATTATGTTTCTGCAGGATGGTGTTGAGGAAATCCAGGGAAGGACATATGAGAAATGTCTGGGTTTTCTTTTTCAGTTTTTCTGTAAGCCTACTTTTTCAAAATAAGTTAAAAGGGGAGGAAATGTTGGGTCTTATTTTAATAGCATTTTTCTTTTTCTTTTATAAAGTGTCACTTGTATTTTATAATGTGCCCGTGGTACTTTAGATATGATAAAATCTGCTGCAGACAATGAAACTGTCCCATGATCAGGTGTGCTGGTTCACGCCTGTAACCACAGCACTCAGGGACATGAAAACGTGATGGAATTCGGCCTGGAGAATAAACACCTGTACTGAGGTAACTAAATAGGGGGATGGGTGAGTAAGTGCAGGAAAAAAGTTAGCTCTTTCTTCCGGGAGATTTCAAGCGGTGAATGTAGACAGGAAAATGGAAATAAAAGGTTATCATTAGGCAAGGCCCACAGCAGTGATTGCCGCGCAGAAGACTCATCAACAGCTGCTAAAATAAGCAGGTGAGAGGCCACTGAGAGCCTCCCTGGAAATACTTGCTGCAAGGAGAAAGTCACCGTGGAAAAGGCTGGCAGACACAGCTGTGCCCGAGCGCGCAAGCTTGGCAGAGCCAGTGCAAGATGGGCATCGCGTGCCCTGACCCGATGCACCATGAAGTGACTGCGGCTTCCGCCATGCCCTTGCCAAAAATGCCTGACGTCAGTCCAGTCAGGAGAAAACCGCATATTAACTGACCAGCACTGTTTCCAAGTATCAGGGCCAGAAAGCCAGCTGTGCTGGCACAGGCCTATAATCCCAGCTGAGGCTGAGACAGGAGGATCCCCACAAGTTCAAGGCCAGCCTGGACTACACAGTGAGCTTAGGGCCAGCCTGAACTGCATAGTGCGACTCTGTCTCAAAAAAAAAAAAAAAAAAAAAAATCCACCTGGCATGTCTACTTCCACTTCCTCTAACTCCAGCTTGACGCCACAGAATTTAAGCTACCTCCCCTCATTTTATCTGTAAATTTTTCTTCCAATGGTGAGGAATGTGGCTCTCCTGCCCCACAGTGCTTTCATTTATCAGTTCATTCTTAGGATATACACAAAGCAATTTTGGAACTGATATCCACATGTTAAGCTCCTATCAGTCAGGACTTTTTTTTTTCTGCTACATTATCTATGAAAAGAATTATTTTAGGGTTGGGGAGATAGCACAGTAGAATAAGTGCTTGCATGGCAGCACAAGGGCCTGAGTTCAATTGCCCATTACACACACACACACACACACACACACACACACACACAATTATTTTAGATTGAGATTTAAAAAACAATACCTCACTCATATCAATTCTTAAAAATAGGAGCAAGTCCTTCTAGGTTTTCGTAAAGCTTCTTTGCACTTGAGGCTGCTACCCCTAAATCTCTGTCTTGAAATTGCACGGTGCACCCCACACAGCCAGCCTCTGGGCGCCAAGGGTGCTGGCCATGTGGTGTCACCCCAGGGTGCCATGTTATCTCTGCAGCTCATTCCAAGCTGCTGACATGCACTCTGCAAATTCCAACACTCATGGGACAGAAATGATGACACAGTCACATTTTAAAGCCCACTTTACCGAAAGAGATTGCTGGATGCGTCCTGATTTTAGGGATGCTTAATTGTGGAAAGCTGTGCATTTTAGAAGGGACATCACCTGGCTCTTTTGCGAAGTCACAGCACCAGTGAGCGAGCCCCGTTACACAACGCAGACCCAGGTGCCAGGCACAACCTGCAATCTTCGCCGCACCTAGCACAGGGGCACAGAATGATGATGCTTGTGGCGCGGTCCACGTGGGCAGCTTGTTGGGAGCAAGGGAAGGCACCCCACAGCAGCACATTGTTCAGTGCCCCCCATATCTATTCTCTTCTTCTCCCTCAATAACAGATTCCTGAATTTTAACTGGGCAGGTGAATGATGGGAATAAAGTCTGTGGTCACTCCCTGTCCCACCAGTGAGATGACACAGAGGCAAGCGATTTGGGAGTAGTAGTTTTCAAAGAGGAGACACGCCAATTTTTTTTTTTTTTATTTTTACTTTCTCCAGCCTGATGGCTAGAATGAAGCTATGATGGCAAGAGCTTGAACAGCCATGCTGGATCCTAAGGCACTCAAAAGTGGCTGAGGGTAATGTTGAAGGAGTTGAAGTAACTGAAAATCACGAAGCTGTGTCTTGTGATGGTCTATTTCGAGATGGTCTTGGCAAAGAGGGAAATACATTTTTGTCTGGTTTAACCTATTATTGTCATGTATGGCTGAAGCTAACCTTTGGGGCCCTTTGAGAGGTGCCTACCTGACCATGCTAAAGGAAATCAAGGGAAAGACAAAAGACAGGGATTTCCCTAGGACACAGAAAGTGCCCAAGCTAAGCCAGACCCTGACACTTCCTCCCCAGAAGCGAGTCACTCCAGGAAAGTGGAGCAAGCACAGCAGCCCCTTCTCACTCGCTAGCAACTCACAACTGTCTCTTTGGCAGGTGGCAGGCAGCCAACAGCTGTGGCCTACATGAAACAGTGAAAAGCTCAGCTTGGCACTTGTGTCGCAAGTTCTCAAGCTCCTGCAAGTGCCTCGCTCAATTTAGCTGTGCGTCTTGGCCTGATTTGGCAGATTTCCCAGAAACAACAGAAATCCTTGCCCTGGACCTTTGTGTAAGAATCAAAGAGGTAAGCTGAGGCAGCAAGCCTCCTCCAGCAGGGGCTCTTGCCACAGCCTCCAGCACAGAGGCCGAGGCCTCCCTCCTGTGGGTCCTCTCCTCACCTAGGGCTCTGCCCCTCCACATGCTTGGATCATCGGCACTGGGCACAGGGCTCTCCCCCAGAGGACTCTGCCACAAATATCACCTCTGCAGGACAGAGAGAGGCTCCCACCATCCGCTGGGCCGCAGCTGGCCCCTTCTCGGAACAGCTCCTGTATTTCCCTCTGAGAAACCTCCCACCCCATCCTCAGTTCAGGGGCCCAGGCAGAGCGGAGTCTTGGCATTCACTCAGTCTGCCTGAGCACCCGCCCGACTATGGTTCCTGGAGCAATGAGACTAGGCTCACCTTGGATTCTACACACATATTCCAAAATCCAAAAAATCCTGAAATATGAAACACCACTGGTCCCAAGCACTTCAGACAGGGGAGCCTCAAGCTGTGTATTCCAGGCACTGGAGATAAAATACTGACAAATACAGACGAAATTCCCATCTCTGTGGAGTTCCCAGGGGTGGAGACCAGCAATCAACAAAGCCAAGTAGATATATGCTGTGTTGAACAATGCTCTCTGCACCAAGTAGCAAGTGGGGTCCAAAGAGGGGACAGAGAGTGGGCTCTGGAGGCTGCAGTCTGAGTCAGGGTGGTCAGAGGATGTGTCCTTCTGCTGGAGAAGAGGCTACGCTTGCAGGCGTCTGGCAAGGGCTCTGGGCACAGGGCACAGAGGTGTGAAGGCTGGGAGACCTTGCCTTTGTGCCCAGAGCAGAGTGGGCAGGGGACGGAGGGAGAGGCCAGGGTGCCAGACTCACTGGGCTCACAGGAAACCTCAGCTTTGGCTCTGAGTGTGAAAGAGCCTCACGGTTTCAGCAGAGCAGTGATGTGACAGCATTTTCATCACACAGGGTGCCTTCGCCTGCAGTGTGCAGGACCCAGCTGGGGTGAGATAAGAAAGAGGAAAGCTGTGAGCATGGTGCCCTGGAAGAGCAGTGCTGGTGGCCTGCATGGCCAAGAGCAGCAGTGGGAGGGGCTGAGGAGTCCTCAGATCTGGGATGCGTCCTGCAGGCAGGGTCAGCTGGACAGCAGATGCATCTGATGAGGGTGACAGTGGACAAGGAAAGTGGAGAGTGACCTAAGTGTGTCCTGAGCCCCTGGAGGTAGAGGGTGACCATTCAGGAAGAAGATATCTGGGGAAGATGAGGGATTTGGTTTTAACCTTGAGCTGGGTGGAGGTGTGGTGGGCAGGTGGATACAGTCTGTACTCAAATCCTGGGGCGGCTTCACGCCTAGAGGTCTCGGGTCCAGGAACACCTCTATCCAGATGTGTTTGAAGAGGCCAGGCAGGACCAGCTAGTGAAGGGCAAGGCTAGAGATGATGCACCAGGACGGATCCCCAGGAAAACGGCAATCAAGGGAAACGAACAGAGTGAGAACCATGGAGGTAGAAGGGAGTCCAAGGAATTTCTGTCCTAGAAACCAAGTGGACGGCGCACAAAGCCTGGTGTCTGAGACGCTTCAGGGAGGAGCATGGTGTATAGTCATGACCAGGACTTAGTTGAAATCACTGGAGAAGTTCTGTGCTGAGATTAGCAGGAGAATGGCCTGTGAGTCAGAAGCCATTTTGTCATTGTAAGGAAGGCCCTTACTTAGAACTCAATCAATCCAAACAAACAAACTATCAGAAATAGGGAGAGAGAGATTAAGCCTGAAGGCCTCGTGTACAAGGTGTTGGCCATGGACACCTCACCTCCCCCTTTTGTACCAAAAAACCTGACACCACCTCTGAGTTGTTTTTTTCCAGCATGGTCTCCAGGGTCAGGTGAAGCCCACCACTCTCCCTATCCTGTTGGTAATCACACAGGGCAATTGGCCCAGTGGGGGCTTCTCAAATAGCCACCTCCTGTCTACCTAAGGCAACCCAGGAACTGCTAATGATGAATCCTAGGCAATGACAATGCAAGGCTCCAGGCCACCCTGGGCCAAGTGCTCATTACCCTCTCTGCCCTAGCCCAGCATGCTGGCTACACAGCAAAAACCCTGCAGCTGGAGAGGGCTTTGGGGGCAGCAAGCCCAGCCCCAGGTGGATGAGTAGAAACTGGTCTCACCTGACAACTCCTAAGAGGAGCCAGCTGCCATGTCCCTGCCCCAAGGCCCAGCCCCAACGCACACATCTGCTCCAGGACTCCAAGGCTGAGTCATTTCTGGCCCCCATAAACCTGGCCACTACGGCTGTCTGAAGGAGTACAGGGTGCAGATTGTGCTGGGGTTCAAGCCTTGGACCTGGCCATGGGAGCCCTCCAACACACTGAGGGGACGGCAACCCAGAGACATTCTTTCTAAAGAGGTCCCCACACCATGAGCACATGGGCATCAGCACCCTGGCCCTCGGGTGAAGGGGACAAGCATAGAGTGGCCAGGTTCAGCCCAGGACCACTGGCAGGAGGGGGAGAGCCAGGTTTGCAGACCCCGATCCCAGGTGGTGGAGGGCGTGCCACAGGTCTGACGTGTACGCATCCCAGGAGGTGCTTTCCAGGGACTGTGGGCAAAGCACCACAAACCGGGGGGCTTAAAAAAATCAGGTGATTATCTGCTTTGAGCTCTAAAGTCCACCTTCGGCACCAATGGCCCAGGCTAAGGTGGTCCCCTCTGGGCTCCTCTGGGGGAGACGATGTCCCAGCCTTTTCTAGCTTCCAGGGCTGTATCCCTCGCCCTTCTTCCCACTGCGGAGCATCTTGCCACAGCCAGTCATCGCCCTTCTGTGGTGACCCCTCCTCCTCCTCCCCCTCCTCCTCCTCCTCCTCCTCCTCCTCCTCCTGAGGATGCATGTGGGCGCATTCAGGGTCCACACAGATGATCCTGGGAAAGTTTCTGTCCAAGAGCCTTGATTTAATCTCATCAGAGCTTTTTGCCATGTAAGGCAGTGCTCCTAGATTCTGGAGATGAGAATCTGGGGACCTCTGAGGGCTGTGCCTCAATTCACCCACCACACCCTCAGCACTGGAGGGAGAAATTAATGCCTGGACTTACTGTAAGAGGCTGAGACAGGACCTGAACCCAAAGCCCCAACTCTGCCTCTGTTGTCTGTGTCAGTAGGGAATTACTCCCCCGGATGCACATCCACCTGGCTCCTGTCTTCCTTCCCCTTTCATCTGGACACGACGGACTTCAGTGCCACTGTAGAATTTCCACAGGACCGGCTCTCAGCAGAACCAAGGAGAAGAGTGCTTTCCTCTGGGCACTGGCTAATTTTTAGTTAAAAGACAAAACAGCCAGAACTTGAAGCTAGCTGTGGTGGCACACACTTGTAGACACAATTAACTCAGGAGGCCAAGGCAGAAGGACTGGAAATCCAAGATCAGCCTGGACAATTTAGCAAGACTCTGTCTCAAAAATAAAAAGGCCTATGATGTAGCTCAGTGCTCTTGGTTCTGGAAACAACAAAATCAGAATGTGAACTTCCTGTAATACACACTCACTGAGGAAAAACAGGACAAAAGAAAATGAGGGGGGATGACATTCCTCTGTAACCCAGAGGAAACCCCTGTGAAGGTGCCAATTCTGTCTTTCTATTCATTTTTCAATGCACAGCTGTACCCTGAAAAAAGACAGTTTTAAAAGCAAAAACACTGCTTTGAAATATCTTCTGGACTCTGTAGCCAGATATCCTGGTTCCAATTCTAGCCAGCCATCAACCATCTGCGTCACAATGGGAATATTATATAACGGTTCCGTGCCTCAGTTTCCTCATCTGTAAAGGAGGAAATATCAGAACACAGCACCTGAAGTTGCTATGGTGATGAATTGATGTAAAGAAGGCATTTAGGACTATGCCCGGCCCGTGGCAAATGCCACACACATGTGAGCTGTCACTACCGTCATTATCACACTAGTAGGGGCAGCTGCTCAGGTGGCTCAGGAGCCCCAGCTGTGGGATCCACAGCTTCCTGTGAGTTATGGGATCTCAGAGATGAATGCCTGTCTCTGGCTAGGCAGTTGTTTCCCTTTTGTTTCTTCATGAACAATGTAGGATAAACACCCTTGAACAAACACCTCTGCACACATCTTTATTTGGTCCTAAAAATTCAACTGCTGAGTCACAGATCACATATATTTTTAAGCTTCTGATACACTGTTGCCTACATGCCCTTTGGAAGAGGGTGCCCCCCACCTACAGACTTGCTCAGCTCCCTTGGCCCCCAACCAACCGACTGCAGCTCCAGGACGGCACCTCAAGAAATCGGTGAAGTTTTCTGTGAATAAACGGAGTGCTGAGGATTCAGGGTCCTCATTTCAGGGTCTGGGGAAAGGCGCAAATGTACGCTTCAGTTTCCTCTCATATAAAATGTGGGTCTCTAAACCTGGCAACAATAAAGGACTATTTAAATGTGAGCTGTAAAACTGTGTGGGACTTTGTAGTCTAGGCATGAAAATAAAAGAAAAATTCTACACAGAACTAGCAAAACTTTTTCTTTTTAATCACACATCAAATATATTTTTAAAAATTGCCAAGATTTGATACTGAGGCTCCCAAGGGATCCCGCAGAGTCCTAAACTTCCCATTGTAGAGCTCTCCAAACCACCTCGGAAACTGTTTGAGTACAAACACACAAAAATTACCTTCCACTGCAAACAGACGGATGTCCCACTTTCCTGCCTCACACTACACAGTGAAAGTCACCTCTCTACCACAGTGCTCCAACACTCCTGCCTGCAGGGAGCCAGCGTGCAGGTGTGGTCTCTGGCTGTGCTGCTTCGGGATGGGCTCAGCTTTCCCCGTGCTCACGAGGTGGACCCTGTTCCCAACTGTTCCCAAGCTACTAATGAGACCCAGGCTCCCAGGCCACTAATAAGGAGACCCAGGAAGTCAGGAATTTGCCCAGGAGCTAAACAGCAGGGAGAGGATCCAGCAACTCACATCCTTGGATCCTCAAAAACCTGGGGAAGGAGCCTGGGAACTGCAGGCCTCAGAATGCACCGGCTATTAGCGAAGTTTCCCATGACACTATCACTGCCCTCTTTGTTCCACACCAAAGATACACAGGGTCTGGCTGCAACAGCTCATGAGCATCCTTGCAGTCCCTTCTGCTGTCAGAGCTGAGGACGTCAGGCCTGAAGGACACAGTCCTGGATGCCATGCCACTTCCATCCCAAGTGGTGGGAAACTCAGACTTCTGTAAAGTCTCCCGGAGGGGCCCGGACTATGCAGAGAATCCAGGGAGAAAACCAGGACACCCAGAGGAAGGGACTCTGGATACTGGGGTCCAAGGGCACCGAGGAGGAGGCAGCTCGAGACTGCAGCTGCTGCTTGCTGACCACCTGCTGGATGCTGCCCTGGACACTGGCACACGTATACATCTAATTTCTAAAGGACCCTGTCAGGAAGATACCACAATACCCTTCATAGGGCACAAACTGAGGCACGAAGCAGCTGAGACTTGGCTGTGCCTGGCACCTCGGGCCCCAGGCACCACTCCTGGTCAGCACTTGGCTCACAGCAGCCGCCACTGCTTCTCAGCCGCATGAAATGAGGAAGGGCTAGCTTCACCAGTAACATGGGCAGGAAAATAAAAGAGAATCAGCAACTATATATAGAACTAAATAGAAGGTTAAAAAGAAAAGGTTCAGTAAAGCAATTTCCAAGGGCCAATTTCTGAGGGGCAGGTGGTTAAATCATCCTGGAAGCAGAGCAGAGGAGCGGGCTCAGCGGGCTTGGACTCAGGCTGCAAACATGGAGCCCTTGCTGCAGCTCACCACAGTAGTCTGCTGACTAGTTTGGGAGTGGTGAGTTGCTTGTCATCCAAAGGGGGTCACAAATCGAAATCTGAATGTGTGGTGGGAACAGGGATTAAGAAGGTGAGGCAGAACCAGAGCCCCTAGCAACCAACCACCCAAGGGTAGGTGGATCTTCATGATGGGACAGCAAGATCGAGGAACCAGAAGGGCGACACAGACTGAAAGGTGTTCCTCAGGGCACAGATCCCAACCAGGTGTCACCTGTACTGCATTAGCAGGCCTCACATCTCCTGTGGAGAGTCAACAGTTCCATCTCTAAGATGAGAACTGAAGTTAGAGAGGGTGCTGTGAGGCTGGAGCTGAAATCTATCTGTGTAGCAAGGAAGGGGAAAGCAGAGAGCTGGACAGAAAAATAGGGAGGAGCTGTTGCTTCCAGGCCAGGTTTGAGGTGAGCTAGGAGCCTGTGACCGATCACAGTGGCTGAGACAATCCTATCCCAGCTTGAGCAGGGCCTAAAGAGCCTAAGGGTAAGAAGGTGAGTCCATGTCATGTGGGAGGAAAGGTGCTAAAGGTCCTTCAGCACCCAGGAGATGAAGACCTCAAAGACTGACCCCTGTTGGGTGTGGTGGTGCAGGCCTGAAATCCCAGCATTCAGGAGGCTGAGGCAGTAGGATCATTGTTAGAGACACAAGGTGAGCCTGAACTGCTAGAGAGACCCTGTCTCCCAAAGACAAACACACACACACACAACCTGACTGCTAGGGAGACCCTGTCTCCAAAAGACAAACACACACACACACACACACACAGCCTGACCTCTACTGGATACCCGTATGTTTCTCCTCCAGACCCTCTGGAGGAAAGAAGAGGTGGGTGGGGCCCATGCAGTACGGTCTGCCCAGGAAGGGCCCTAAAGCCGCCATACAAACTTTCCCTCCAGGTTGGCAGGTTCAGAGCTGTTCAGCTCTCTTCAGAGTCCATGGGCCAGGCCTGCCCCAGGTGAGCACCATGAGCAAAGGTTGGCAAGGATGGGGGCGGGCTCACCCCCGTGGATGACTGGGCTCAGACCTCGCAGAGTGCCCGCTAAGGCCCAGAGCCCAGCAACAGTACCCACCTTCCCTCCGTGTAAGCCCATCACAAACCACAGTGGAGTTAGTGCACATGGCTTAAGCCTCCTCCCGGGTCCTACTCCACCCTGCAAGGCCCACTCAGGCACCCCGGCCACCATGCCAATCCGGGACCAAGCCCCTCACCTCAGCACACACAGGCCATTCCCTGATTTCTCTGTGCCATGTCACTCTCAACGAACAGAAATCCTATCACTTGTGTCTCTAAATGCTGCCACCAGCTCTAACCTCTCTTCCCCTTCCTCCCCAGACCTTTTCCAGTTTTATAGACTACCTACCCCTTCAGGGTCCTTTAGGTCAGAGGCCAAACCCCTAGTTGCCAGAGGCCCTCAGCCGAAGTGTGCATTCCCCATGTTCCTCCACTGGACACAGATTGAGTACCCACAAATCCCAGGTCCGGGGGTTCTGGGCGGGAGCCTTTGGCTCCTACCCGGCTTTTTCCAGTGCCCTGCCTTGGCAAGAACATGGAAGCCACGGGGCTACTGAGTTCAATGGCCAATGCCTGGCTGGTCTCCCCTGCTGTGCACTACGCTGTGCACCACCCCGGCTCTGTCCTAACTCCTTGCGCACTTCAGAGCCTTCCGTGGAACTCTGGCGCGGGTTTCCAGCCGGCATTGAGCTCCTTCAGCGGGGCGCGACCTCAGAGCCCCGTAGTCACGGTTCATCTAACTACCACTTCCTAGGCCACTTGGGCTCTGCGCTCAGCAAGAAACTTCTCCCCCTGGAGAAAGGCGGCTCCGGCCTGGAGCTGTTTCCCCGGAGGGCGAGGGCAGTGAATGGAGATCGGGCTCTCAGCTCCCTCTGGGGCTCTGAGAGAGCTCGGCCAGCGGGAGACGCCAGAGGGCCGCCCTGCTGACCCTCAAGTCAGCCGCGAGAGCGGCGCCCGCCGGACGCTGGCGACCCCGAGGGCACCGCGGCTGGCACAGCAGGTGGCTACGGAGGGAATCAACGAAATTTCGAGGCTTCCGCGCCCAGTCCTGCTCGGATCGACCCGTCCCAAGCCCGGGCCACCGCGTCCGGAGCCCCCTCTACTTAGGAAGCAGCGGGGCCGAGGCGGGCAGGGCCGCGTACCTGTGAGCAGCTCCAGCCTGTGTCCAAGCACCCTCATCGCGGCGGCGGCGGCGGCGGGTGCGCGGCCGGACGGGAGAGCCAAGCGGAGCCGAGCGGGGCGCAGCCGAGCGGAGCAGCAGCCCGCAGCCGAGCGCCGCCGCCCCCTCCGCGGCGGGTTAAAAAAAATCCACCAACTGCGCCGCCGCGCACCCCCAAGGCGCCCGCCGCCACCTGGCCGGGGTGAGCTCTAGGAGGCTGCGGGGGCGCCTGGGAGGAGGCCCGCTCCCTCCGCGGAACAAAGGGGCCGCCGCCCTCGGGCCGCCAGGCCAGGTCCCCCAGGTCGCCGCCCTCGCGTGGGCGGGATGGGACGGCTGGCGAAGGTGCTGGGCGGGACCCCGAGGCCGGGGGGGCAGCAGGGGTTGCAGGGCGAGGGGCGCCGCGACTCACCCAGGTGCCGAAAGGGACAGACGCGCGGGCGGGAGCCAGGCCTCGCGTCGCCGACCCCGCGTCGTGCAGGTGCCCACAGCTGAGAGCCCCTCGCCGCGCCCGCCGCGCCCGCCGCTGCGGGGGCCGGGCCGGGGGCGGGGACTGGGGCGGGGGCTGGAGGCGGGGACGCGGACCGCGGCTGGGGACAGCGCGGGTACGGGCGGGGGCCGTGGGCGCGGGGGCCCGAGGCGGTAGGCAGGAGACAGCGGGCGCCAAGGCGCGCAAAGCCGGCGGGCACCTGGGGCGATCCGCGCCACCGCGCCTGCTCCTCACCTCCTGAGGCGCCCTGAGCCAGGGTGGGGTCGCTGGGGCTGAGCCGGGTAGCGCGCGGCCCTTCCCGCCCTCCGGTGCTTCTGCACCCGCGCGGCGGACTCTCGGGGACGGGGTAGCCCGGACCTTGGTCTTTGTGTGAACTCTGGAGGGCATTTCAGCTTCTCCAACCACCTTCTCTCCTCTCCTTGCCCCTGCTGCCGAGCCCCACCCGCCGCACCCTAGGAACCGCTAGAGATAAGTCCCGGGGTCTGGAAGAGCTGAGACTGGGGCCCCCTGGGGCATCGTCCTCCCCCTTTCGTTTTTCAGAGCCTTGGGGTTTCCAAGGGGAAGTCGTGTTGACTCCTGCCTAGGTGTTCTCTCACGGCCCAGTGGGTCCCACGTAGAGTATGGCCAGGTCCAGCGCCTTCCAATTCGTGCTCTATTATATGAGTGAGAAAAGACAGGGATACATCTTCCTCTGCTTTGCCCCTCGTTAGACCTTCAAGAGCAAGAACCACAGATCCAGGATAGAGCCCCTCTCTAGGAAGTATGGAACTCTGGTAAACCAAAAATATTTCCTTAGACCAGACAGCTTAAAATGAGAGCTCTAGCAGTGACTGTGGATGGGCCTCTGCCTCTATCCAGATTCCTGCCTTTTCGGTGCAGAGGAAAGTGTTGAACAGGTCATCTTGCAGGATTGGCAGCGAGGTGAGAGGTTAAAAAGAGCCGGTCACACCTCCCCTCTCTTTGGCGACCTTTGCCTGCTTTGGTCTGGGCTGAGGCCCTGGCTTTTGTTAAGCTTCAGGTGACAGCTGCCAGTGGTGGCAAATTAACCCACTTGCCAGCTGCAGAGGCTGGTAAGATGTTGGTGGCCCCTTATTGGGCAAACACTGCTGCCTGAGTTACAGCTTTGTGCTGTTTGAGGAGCTGGGTATCAACCATGAGGCAGCAAGCTTGGCCTCCCCAACCTGGGGAGATCCCCACCTCTCAAGGTTTTCCTTTTAAGGGGATGGGGAGGATCAGTGACCAGAGTAGAGTGAGCCTCCATCTGTGGAACTTCTTCCTTCTACTAAGTTGTGGCTCTGAGGACAGAAATCAGGAGCCAGTGCCTAACAACACAAGCTGGAGCCATGGTTTCCTGGCTGTGTGGTATCTGGCAAGTTACTCCTGTTTCCGTGTCATGCTCTGATACTGGGGTGATGCTGCTTTCAGAAGGCTTCCGTAGCAATTAAACTAGTACAGTCCTAGGCATGTCGTTTAAGTCACTTGTATTATGAGGATGGAATGATCATTACTGCATTAAGAGATTCTTTTAGACTTTCCTGAGTTCTACCTTTTCAATCATTGCAGACTTAATCATTGGAGAAAACTGGTAATCTTCTAGTAAAATAATCCATGAGGCTTTATCTCTTCCCAATTTCCCCAGAGGACCTAAAAGGCTGCCTAACAAGAGCTTGGACCCTATGGCATGTCTGTCTGGGTGGCTAAGAGCACCTGCAGTGGCCTTGAACTGCTTCAGAGAGTCCCCTTGCTTCAGATAATTTGGGAACCTGAGTGAGCATTCTGATGGGTCTGATCCCTGAAAGTGGAGACTTACTGGGTGATGAAGAAAGAACTATTAGGTCAAGCTCAAGTGTGGTGGAAACAAGCTCAGGTGTGGTGCTTCCTCAGGAGGAATCAGTCAGTCACTCCAGGCACGGGGGTCACTGCTGAGTTCCCAGAAGCTTGACAGTTTGGTTCCTGTTGCCAGGGTCTCCCTTCCTCTTCAGCTCCTGGTGGAGCGTACACGCTCTTGGGAGTGGGGGTGGTGGAGTTTTCAACACAGGAAAGCAGAGCACTGCAAGGGCCAGGCTATTTCCTAGGATAAGGGCCCTCTAAGAAATGTTCCTGCCTTGTTTTTGATAGGTTCTGGCCCTAGTATAAATTGCTAAATCATCATGGTAGTCATAAATATGGCTGAAGTCCTTAAAACAAAAATCCGTCTTCCCCAAGACCATGTCCCCGCTTCTTCTCCAACTCAGTCCAGGGTACAATTTCCTTTCACCCTTTCCACCACCTCAGGGAAGACCCCCAGAAGCTCCCTCAGGTATATCTAAGCATCTATCTCCTTCAAACTCCACCCCTGGCAAAAGGCCATAAAAGCCTCAGCTTCCCTTTGTTCCAATCTAGAGAATTCCTTATCTTCCCCAGATTCTTTCAGTGTCCTCAAAGATATAAAGCTCCTTTGCCTTTTTCCTCCTACCTGTTTTTCTGCTGTGCTGGGTGCCTGAAAAAAAAACAAAAACAAAAACAAAAACTATCAGTTTTCAGTTCTTCGGAGATGCTTGACAGAGATGAAAAAGTCTATCAGTTTTTAGTTCTTCAGAGATGGACAGGGGAAGATTGGCTAGTCTGTACTTAGGCTGGAGATGAAGACCCTTTCTTACAGTTGTGCTGATTGTCAGGCATGGTGCTAGCTACACAAAATTGATGCCCACCTTGGCTCACTTAAGCAGAAAAGGGCTTTGTTAAAAGGAGATTGGGCAGTTCTCCAGCTCTCAGGAACCAGACCTGACCTTGCAGCCTTTGTCTGGTGTTCAGCTCACCATTCCCATTCCTGGGCATGGACATTGTAGTCAGCACCACCTATGGATATAGACACTGGGCACTGGACACCAGCTGCTGCCAAGGCCAGGGTGGTAGTGCTGCCACTGTCATCACCCTCACCATAATGGGCTTAGCTTGCTTGTGGCACCAATTTCTCACAGTCCAGAGGAGCATCTGTTGGGAGGAGCCAATTACGTACACTACAAAAGCTGCAAGGGAGGCTGGGAAGAGGTGTTTTCAGTTCTCTAGTGGGAGATGGACTCTGTCCCATGGTGGATGCTGGTCACCAAAAGAGTGACCAGTGCTCACTTCAGATGACAAAAGACTTGTGAAACTTCTGTGAGATGATATACATGGACACAACCTGGAGTCTAGCATGGAAGGACCCAAGGCTCTGGTCTCAGGGATTCATACCACACTATAAATCCTCAGTGTCAACCAGTGATGCTTCTTCATGCTTTAATCTTTGAGCAGGTGAAAGGCAAAAGGACCTTGAGAACAGGGTGGCTTACTGCCCTTCCAGATGCAGAGGCGGCTCTAGCCCTGCTGCCAGGAGGACAGGTGACTGGGTTTTTCCATTGTGGTGATGAATTGGGCTGAGTCATCATCCCTCTATGGTCCCCTTGTGACTATGACTGGGAGCAAGTGCAGAGAACTACTGAAGGGTTTGGGAGCAGAGAGACACCTGGGGCCATGAAATCGGCACCTTTTAGTGATGGAAGGAAGGCCGGAAATACTTCCCCTCCCCACTACCATTTCCCACCCACTAAGCAAAAGCCACGTAGCCTCAGGGAGAGAAAAAAAAAATCCTTTCTACTCTTTCCTAGTATTGATTCAGGACCTTCTAGGTGCTGAGCCCTGTCTGCTGCATCAGCTGGAGAGTCAGAGCTGATAGGACGTTGACCTTGCCTTTACTTCATGCTCTGATGGAGAAAACCAACTCAGACTCCTATAACCGGCTGTTAAGATATGTGACTGAGGTTAATGTGGAATGTGCTGGGGGCTTGGAGGACTCAGCAAGGGCTTCCTGGAGGAAGAGGTATCTGAACCTGCAGAGATAGAAAGTCAATAGATAGAGGTGGGAGAGGGGGTGATAGAAGGAGAGTTCCTTCCCCTTAGCTGTTCAGCCACCTACTCATCCATCCATCCGTTTCTGTACTGGGTCAGCCAGGCCTGTGCTAAGTTCAAGGAGGCACAGAGGGGAGCACGTGACAGCCCCCACCCCCCACAATGGTGGCTCCTGCCTTGAGGTGGAGAAAGCTGGATGTGCCCAGACAGATATCGAAGAAGCCACACAGAGGAAGTGGCAGGCATGAATGCCTGGCCTCACCAGCTAGCAGCTCCCCACTGTCTGTCACTAGGCCATGCCTGATGCTCCCTTCTCCCATGCCGTGCTCTCCAGATAAATCCAGATGCCCTACTATCCCCTACCCCCACCCAATAGGCAGCAGAGTGCTCCAAATGCTTTCCATCTCCCCAAGAAACTGCTAGTTGCTCAGTGAAGGCAAGAGGCAGGCCTGATACTATTTTTTAAAAGTTAAAATTCAGTACTCCAAATTATAAATGGCACAGAGAAAATAAAAATCACAAAGTCTGATGCTGGCATACACATCAGGGAGCATGACCTCTAGCACTTTATATCTGTCCTGATAAAAGGAGTCTTCTGCAGCAGAACAGCAGCACTGTCTTTACTGCATGGGTACCTCGCAGCTATTGAGCCTTTAGAATGCCTCTGGTTTTTTCAACACTGGAAACAATGTTGCAAGCAATCTCCTAGGCAGACCTGCTTCTATCCTGCAGGTCTCTTGACTGACTGCCCAAGGCCACGTTGCGCCTCTGCATCTGATGATATGGCCTCCATCCTCCCGTCAGCACCCACCCATTCATCCTCAGAAGGAGGCCAGTGCATGCCTAACTCATGACTGTCTTCACCCTGTACAGATTCTGTGGGGGGAATCCATGGGAAGGGTGCAGTTTCACCAGTCCTCACCTTCAGTTTGTGCCAACCTCCTCTTTCATTCAAAAAAAAAGAGTATGTTTGCAATAGGTAATAATTACATTCCTCTTGGGGACCTGGAACCTATCACATATCCCATCTTGATCAGTTTTTACTCCCCTGTCACCCTCTGGCTACTCCTCTTCTGCCCTAGGTCTCCTCCCTTCTCCACATAGTCTATTTCCCTGCTTTCTACCATCTTTCTTTTTATTTTGTGCTTTAAATTCTTTAAGTTGTGGTTCTCTCATAGTAGAAAAACTATGTGATGTTTTGCCTTCTGGGTCCGATGCAGTTCCTTTAGTATCATGGTCTCAAGTTCTCAATCCATTTGCCTACAGAGGCCCCAAGTTTATCCTTCTTTATGTGCCAACCTCCCTTTCATGTGGAAGGTTTTGATCATGAACTGCAGTTATGTAAACTGATACTGAGGGAAAAATTCAATCAGAGGTACACCAGATTTTTCTACTGTGTTTGCAACTTCCTGTTAATCTATAATCATTTCAGGATAAAAAGTAGAAACGAATCTGAGGCAGGTCTATAAGTGAACTATTTGTCTTCAGCATGTTTTCAATGTTTGTCACAAGGAGCAGGGCAAAGGTGTTATGGTTTTATCTAGTTGTCCTCACAAAGCTTCATGTAAATCATGAGGCCATGGGGGCTGTGGGAGCAGCGGCCCTACAGCAAGGGGCGGGGCCAGAGGCTCAAACCTTTAAACTGACAGCATGCACTTACCTCCCCCAACTCGCAGGCCTGCTGGCCACTCTTGGAGGCGGATCATGAACACAGCGCCCCACGCTCTCTTCCAGACCTTGTAGCACAGGACAGCAGTGTCTCGAAGTCTTGCTGTGCAGCTCAGGCTGCTTTAAACTATGAAACCACCAGTAACTGTGAGCTAAATAAACCTTTCCTTCCCTAAGCTTGAGTGTCGGGTATTTGTCCCAGCAATGAGAGAAGAGTAGCTAAGGCAGGTGTCTTTGCCTCCGTTTCCACTGAAAGGTGGTGGCCACCCAGCCTTTTCCCAGCTTTTTGCTCCCATTGGCCTGAGCCTGTGCTTCAGGGGTTGATCAGTCAACGCTTCCCCTGTGGGCCCAGAGAGATCGGAGTTGCTAGCAGTTACAAATCTGGCGGAAAGCAGAGGAAAAGCTATTTGCTCTTGGAAGAGAATGCTGTTCTCTGTCCCGCAGAGAAATCACACATCCAGAGGAACTCCTGCCCCGAGGTGCTGAGGAGCCAGCCCGCCTCTCTGCAGGCTCAGGCTTCCTGCAAAGACTTGCTTGTCTTTGCACACATCTCTTGGGTGACTTTGTAAGGCTGCTCTGTCTGGCCTTAGGGTCACTAGTCAGCCCCACCCTGGGCCTGAACTGAGTCTTCCCACAGACTTGGGCCTGTGCTACTCCCCAGACTTGGGGTAGATTTGGGCCTATGGCTGGCCCACCCCAAGATACCTTCTCAGGGGCTTAAATGTCCAAACAGTGCATTTAGCACCATAGCAATGGGCTTGGGTTGAATCAGAGGTTTCAATCAAGTTCCAAATATAGCCCCAACTCATAATAATTTGATGTTTTGATGTTATAATGGGGTGAAAGTGTTATACATTTGGTACAAACTATACTTTGGAGGCTAGGGACATAGCTTGGCAGTCTAAGCAAGTGCACGGACCCAGGTTTGATCCCTGGCACCACATGCCGTGCCAGCCCTGGAATCCTAGGTGCACCTTGCCAGCCACTGAAACCAGATGTGGTGGTGCATGCCTGTAATCTCAGCAATGGGGAGGCTGAGACAGGAGGATCAGTATAAGTCCAAGCTGTGTAGCAAGACCCTGTATGAAATAAATAAATTAATTAATTTAATTAAATAAAAAAAGAAACCAGACTTTGAATTTTTATCTCTGGTAATGGGGCAGTTTAAAACTCTGGATTCCAGATAGTGACAGCGAGCCATAGCTCCCAGTTGGCAGTGTGATCTGAAGGAAAACCATGAATACAGGGCACTGTGTTGCCAAGCTCAGATGTTCAGGAGCTAGATGTATTAAAAACATTTCCAGCTGATGTATGATATTAGCAACTTAAGGGCTTATAGGGACACAACTGCATTGTAAGCCAAGGAGCACCTATAATAGAAAGTGAAGCACTGACTCTGGATCCTGCTCTGAGAGCCCCAAAGCCACCCTTAGGCCTGATGATCTGCTGGATGTGCGCTCAGCGCTCAAGAAAGCCATTCTGTTATCTCTAGTATTCATTGGAGTGAAATAATACAGCTTAAAAATCAGAGCCAGGCATGAGGTACATGCCTGTGGTACCAGCACTCAGCAAGCTAAAGGGAAAAGATTACCACACATAAGGCTAGCCACACACACACACACACACACACACACACACACTCAATAAAGAGGAAAGGTGTGGAGATACCAGGTGCAAGTTTACAACTGTCTCCTCCTGGGAGAGTCACACAGAAACACATTAATTCTTCCAGCAAGAATATATGGCAATACATGCAAAGTATTGCCAAGCAGAAAAGCTTACGCAAGCTTTGGTATTAATGCTTCTGGGTGGGGGGAGTGTCACTCATATAGGCAAGTAGCACCAATAAAACTAACCTTAGCCACCCATTCTCCAGGCCCCCAGAAGCCCAATTGGTTCACGATGGCCCAAGGCCTCCCAAATACAAAACCTGCCCTGAGGTGGGATTCGCCAGTTCAACCTTTGGAATATGCAGGGTTTGAGTGAGCCAGGCCTTCAGAGTTAACACTTGCTATTCAGAAGCTAGTCACCCATCATCATGATTGGTCACCATGATTTCACAAAAGAGGTTCAATGCAAGAAGTTAGACAGGATGTCAGGATAGCACACTCCCTCAGAAGAAACAGTGGGCTGGCATTGCTGGCTCTGGAGGTGAAGGGGCCAGCAGCCATCCGTGTATGCCAAGAGCCCTACACAGATGTGTTAGAGTTGGCACAACTCTGTCTCTAATCAATGAATGGATAACTAAGTGGTCTCCTCTGGTTCCTGCAGTAGATCTGGGTCAGATGCCCATGACCGTGGGAAAGGACTAGGTTGTGCAGATGGGGGAGACGTGGTCTGGAATCCTCCCTTAAGCGTCTAAGCCAATTTGTGCTTTCTTTCCTTGGACCTTGCTGCTATTGCAATTTATCCTGGGAAAGAAGGGCTTCTGTGCTTTTCATTTTTGACACTGGGAACTGAACTCAGGACCTCATGGGTGCTGGGCGTGAGCTCTACCACTGTGCTGTCTTCAGTCCACTTCTGCTCTTTTTACTAAGTGCTCTGGCCTCTGGGCTGAGCATATCTCAGACTCTAAGTCTCATCTGGTCCTTGACTCAAGGGTAGACCAGCTCATCTTTTAAAACGCCATCTTGTTCCACCCTCCTCTGTCCAGCCTCCAGAGTTGAGTCATCAAAGGCTCAGCTGTTGGCTCATGCCGGCTTCATGGCCCAGGGCTGGGCAGCTCTGGGTTCGATCTTCTACTACCTGGGTAGTTTTGGGCAAGTATCCCAACTTAACAGAATGTGTTCATCTTTCAAATGGGTCTCATGATAAAGTTGAGGAGTGGGTTGACAACTGAGGAGCCCCCAGCCCCCAGCCAGTGGTGTCTACTGGAGCCCACTGATTGGTGGCTATCAGAACAATGAACTGCATGATTCAGGCTATGAAGTGTTGGCGCACGAAGGATCTTTGTGATGAACTTGGTGGTGTGGTGACACATTTGGCCACATCAGAACTGGGTGCTTGAGAAGGCAGCATGGCCCATGGTTTCCAGACCTTGGGGGAGGGAGCATAATTCATGGCTGTGACAGGGGGAGGCCTGGAGGGGCTTTGAGGTGTCATGAGGATGGAGGGCCTGCTCCCTGCAGAGCATTTGCACATCTCTTTTCTCTGCCCTGGCTCCTCTTCCCACACTTCCTTCATTTCATTCTGCTCATCTCTCGGCTGCCAGCTTAGGCCTCCTGGATCCTGACTCCCCATCTCTGTGCTTCTGTTCAATAGCACAACTAATCATCACAATTGGCCACCAACTATGCCAGATCCTATGCTAAAGGCACCGCCAACACATATAGCTTATTTAATTCTTTCACCATTGACAAAGCTAGCTGTGGCTTTATTTTTCTGCTTTTATTTATTTATCTATTTTATTTAAAATTTTTTTTGTGTGTGGCTGGCTCAGCCTGCCCTGGAGGCAGGGCTGGCATGGCGTGTGTTGTCAGGGATCAAACTGCAGTCCTTGCCTAAGCTTGCCTAAGGAGGCACTTTAAACTCCTGTGCTATCTTGCTGGCCCTATTTTTCTGATTTTTATAGACAAACATACAACAGAAGAGAAGGGCTCAGCTCCTGATGATCAACAACAGTTGTCTGTATCTATCAGGTATCTGCTGGTCTATCTAGTGGCTGTCTACACAGATCTATATCTACCCCACATGGTGAGATTCCTGAGGACAGGGATTGTGTCCATTCCTCCCAGCTCCACATCAGGGATTGAACTCAGGGCCTTGCACGTGCTGGGTAAGGACTCTACCACTGATCTCACTGGATTACATTCCCAGTCCTAGGAACTATGTCTTTTTCACTTTTCAGACCCAACAGTGGGCCTGGCACTTGGTATGAGCTTAGTAGATAGGAGCCTCCCCGCTAGTATGTGTTGGGTAAATGAATGAATGAGTGAATATTTGTCAGTTGCCAATGCAAGCTTGGCACACTATGGGCAATAAACAAATACTGTATTAGTACTGTACCTCCACTGGGCAGAATAATGCCTGCCAGCCTTAAACACCCAAGTCCTAATTCCTGGAACCTGTGAAAATGTTGTTGCATTAGTCACCTTCCTGCTTCCTGTGCATACCTGACATGCACAACTTAAAAGTAAGAGAGATTTACAACAGCTCATGGCTTTGGGGAATTCAGGCCATTGTTGGCTGTCTCCAAGGTAAAAACATCATAGGAAGGGAATGGGGGTGGGAAGAAATGCTGCTCACTTCAAGACCACTAGGAAGCAGGGCGGGAAGGCTGGGGAAGGGCACAGACCTCCAGAGGCGCACCCACAGTGACACATCTCTCCCAGCTGGGCCCCACGGGGGCCACAGGAGCGCATCAGCTATGGTGATCTCATCGATGGGCGTCACCCACATGAGCTGATTCCTTTCCAAAAGCCCCTCCGCAGAACACATGAGACTTCTGTGGAACGCTCTAGAGCTGAGTTATAACAGCTATGTTATTGAGGAGTAGGGAATGGAAACTGCAAATCAGATGAATTTAAAACAGAGATTATTAGGGCTGGCCA
>PVKA01021225.1:0-39018 GCA_004027165.1 Ctenomys sociabilis | reverse complement strand
GTTTCAATTAATGTTATTATAAATTTATGAAATTGCCAATTTCATAGGAACAAACTGTTCGTATTTAATTTTTCTTTACTATTCATATTAAAATAGCACATTTTAGAGTTTAAATTTAAATACACTCATGTAATTTGTTTTATGTAGTGACTCTCATTGACTTTATGCTATCTGCTAGTAAGAGAAGCTTTATTGTGGAAAGATACATATAAACCAGACAATATATGAAATACTGTACAGATGAAAGGACCTAAATAAAGTGAAGAGAGGCAGAAAGGTCATCTACAAAACACCAATGATCAAGATCAGTGAAGCAGATTAGAATATTAAAACAAGCACAGAGAATAGCACCATTGGTGGTAGATTGAAATTAATTTATTTCCTCCTCAAATTTTATGCATAACAGTTTGATATTGACGTGACCCCCAAAGTGCTTGTGTTGAAAGCTGTAGCACTGTTCAGACATGGTGTGTGGGGGAAGTGCTTCTGTCGTCAGTATTTTAATCTCAATGGGCTGATCCACTGATGAAGCCATACATAAGGGGCATGGGGACATGGTAGAGCTGGTTTCTCTCTCTCTCCCTTTCTCTCTGCCTCTCCCCATGTCTTTTTTTTACCTTTCTGACTCTCAGGGGGTGAAGAGCTTTGCTTTACCTGCTCCTCCTATCATCGTGTCTCTGCCTCATCACAGGACTAGAACATGCAGACAGACGGAGAGGAACCAAGTGGTCATGTGCTGAGGACTCCAAAGGCATAGGCCAAAAGGAATCTTTCGTGGCATCAACTATTACCATACTCTCTTACACATACATTTTTAAGAAAAAGGTTAAAAAAGGAAAAGAGACAAGAACAAAAATTTAAGCTTTTGTGAAAGCAAGTGGTAACATTCAATCATATGTCTAATCTTACATAACTATACGTGTTAATTAGAGCAACAAGTTTGATGATAAAAACATATCAACCAGTGTTAATCAGCTATTCTTGTTTTGAAAAGTTTGTAACATACGTATTGCTGTATGTTAGCCTGTTTCTGTCTTTGTTTTTGATTTTTGTTCTTGCTTTTGTTTTTACTTTTGAAAATAAAATAAAATCAAAAAAAATATCTTTCTTCTTTTGAAGTTTGAGTTATTTCTGTCTGAGTTATTTTTTCAAAGTGACAGACAGGTGTCTAGCAAAATTTTCAAAAGGGAAGAAGCATTCATAATAATTTGATGTCTGGAAATTTCAACCAACGGAGCAAAATCCTACACTAATAAAAGGCTAAGCCATCATTTGAGCTCAGCGAACCCCTATCCTCTATACCTTATTTTATTCTACATGATGACTTGTAGATGAACATTCTACCTGTCTTCATTTTAATTATTGGTGACATTTTAAAAAGTTTGGAAATCACTAATTCTAAGGTATAATCTGAATTGTCAAGGAATGTACATGCTACACATACACATGCACACATTCATGGGAACAAGTATATGTATTAGATATGCTAATTATTTCTTCAGGTAAATCATGTAAGTCACTGTTAGTACTAACAAAACACTAGGATTTAAGATAAAATATTAAACCATTATAATGACATATGGATTTTTTATTTTATTGTTGTTTAAAGAAATTTTGCCAGACAATATATAGTTTTTGAAGCCACAAATGATAAAGATTTTTTATTTTTTAAGAGTATATCCTTAGGATAGTGTCTTGGTGATGCTAAAAGTTTACCTAGAAGTTGAAAGATCAATAGGTAAAAAGTATATTATTCTAACAAGATAGTCACATTGCTTGCTATTGAACCTAAAATGAAAATATAGATGGATAATTAGATGGATAATTAGATATTGCCTCACCATAACTTAGTATGGTAATAAAATAAAAATTCTTTGAAATCTCCAATTTAATCATAGGGACTGGAAAGCAGTGAGAAAATTAAGAGTTAACTACCATTGTTCAAAATACAACATGGCCTTTTTTCCCTGTTTGGCTATTCTCTCTAGTGGCGTTTGTCTGGCTATTCTCTCTAGTGGCTTGGTAAGCCCTTTTATTTCAGGGACTTTGTTCTTGGTCTTAAGAATTTTGATTTTAGACAAACATGTGTGAATGTATATATATATATATATATATATATATATATATATATATATAATTTTTTTTTTTTGCAGAACTCAGGCTAGAACTCAGGGCCTTATGCTTGCCAGTCAAGCACTTATTCCACTGAGCCATCTCCCCTGTCCGATATATTGGTTATATATAATATATAATCAATGTGTTGTAGGTGAATCAAATAGTATCTATCTATCTATCTATCTATCTATCTATCTATCTATCTATCTATCTATCTATCTATCTATCTATCTATCTATAATAGCATGCACACGCATACACAAATACAACTGTTTCTTAATGTTGAAGATGTTTAAAGTTTGTTGTTCGAGAAGGGAGAGAAAGGAAAGCGCGAGGAACCAGCGCAGCCACCACCCGCGCAGCGTCCCGGAGCCCCGGAGGGACCAGCGCACGCCTCCTCCTGCTCGCCGCAGCAGGTTGTCCACGCCCTCGTCCCGGCACTGTTCACAGTGCATTACTATGAAGTTCTAGGAACGCATAGGTGCGCCTCCTCCGAGGACACCAAGAAAGCATACGAGAAACTGGCACGACAGTGGCACCCAGACAAAAATTCTGAGTAAAGAAGCGAAAATTCAAACAAGTGGCTGAGGCGTACAAGGTGTCATCAGATGCTAAAAAGGGGACATCTATGGCAAATATGGCAAAGAAGGATTAAATGGTGGTGGAGGACGGGGCCGTCACTTTGACAGTCCATTTGAGTTTGGGTTCACATTCCGAGACCCGAAGACATCATCAGGGAGGTTTTTGGTGGAAGGGACCCATTTTCATTGGACTGCTTTGGTAATGAAGACCCATTTGAAGACATTTTTGGAAACGAAGGGGTCTCTGAGGATGCAGAAGCTGTGGCACAGGCTGTTTTTTCTCCACCTGCAGTGGATTTCCATCCTTTGGAGGTGGATTTTCTTCATTTGATGCAGGATTTCCTTCATTTGTATCCCTAGGTCACGGGGCCTCACTTTGCTTTCATCCACATAGTTTGGCGGCAGCAGGATGGGTAACTTCGAATCTCTATCAACTTCTAATAAAGTCGTTAATGGTCAAAAACTCACCACAAAGAGAATGGTCAAGAAAGAGGGGAAGTTGAAGAACGTGAACAATTAAAGTCCTTAACGATAAATGGTGCGGAACAGCTGCTCTGTTTGGACAACAAGTACTTCAACACATGAATTTAACAGAAATGTTGAACTATAATGAGCACATTTGAAAATTAACGGGAACTTTTTTTTTTTTAAAGATTTCTAAAGTATTTATAAACAGCTCATTGGAGCCCCTCTTTGTCATACAGTTTTGAGTTTACTGTTGGGACCACACAGTAGGACAATTTTTTTTTTTGTCTTTAAAATTGTTATTTATTTGTTTATTTATTTTTTGTGGAACCAGTAAAATTGTTGTAATCTCTGTATTCAACTAGCTTTTTTGTTAAATGTGATCCAAGGCAAGCCTTGAGTAGTGCTAGGACAAGATTGTACTCTAACCCCAGCATGGATCTGCTTTCCACCATGTTTGAAGTGTGAGCCTAGCAATACTGGCCTGCTGTGAAGCTAGCATTGCCAGGTCAGATCCTCCGCAGAAACAATTTCCATTTTTTTCAGTATTTAGTAATGAAAGATATGCATTAATGGTAATCCATTTCTGATTCACTACAAAATTAAGGATGCTTTCTAGTTGTGTATAGATGCTGGCAACTTAGTTTGACAATTGTTCAAATGTGTAATGTTAAGTTTAGGATTACAAAAGCTGGTAAACTGGGTCTCTGTCATTTTCTTTAAAAACAAAAATAAAAGCAACCCCCCTAAATAAAAGAAAAGAAAAGAAAATATTGAAATATCCTATAAGATGTCTTTATAAAAGCCCCTGTTTTGTGTAAAATAGGTACCTGAATGTTTTTCTTCTTCCATATTTCTTGTTTGGCCTATGAAATTTTAGGTCATGTTAGTGGAATCTAACCTACAATAGTCCTCACAAAAGATTATAAAATAGCATTTACTACAGTTTAGCATTGATTTACTTATATTATCTCTTCCATTAGACAAAAATGTTATTTACTTGGAGTTGTACTCTTTGCTAATAATTCCAGCTACTGACACATAGTAGAAAAGGAATCAATGATTCTTTAAGTTTGGAAATGATCTATAGTTACTATTGTAATATTGATACAATAGAAAGATATGTTTATCTCAGAGGTTGCAGTGAGTAGAAAATTATTGATATGTATTGTAAGAACTCTATCACTTTAGTCTGCTATAAAGCAGACTCTTTTTTTTTTCTTATAGTTCACTTTTTTGTCATTAACTGATGTTGGCCACAGCTAGAAGAGAAAAATCTATGTCTGGGTAGCTACTGATGATTCTGTATTTCTTGGAAGAAGGAGGTCATATAGTCTATAAAACAAGTCCCAGTGGAGTAAGACACTTGGATTATAGTTGAGTGATATAGTGCCATTTATTTATTCTTAGACATATGCTTATAGTACCTTAAATGACAGAGTGTTAACGATATGTAATATTTAGAATGACACACTGTTAATGACCAACATTTAAGTAATTCCTAGAGCATATACACTGTTGAAAATCAGTAAATTCAGAAGTACACTGAATTCAGAAGTAGTTAGATTTTGGTGAATAATGATTTATAAGTAGGAACACCTAGAATATGACTGAGTGAATATTAAAAGGGTTTACTTCAGGCTGGGGAGATGGCTCAGTGGAATAAGTGCTTCCCTCGCAGGCGCAAGAGCCTGAGTTCAATCCCTGGTTCTGCAAAAAAAAAAAAAAAAAAAAAAAAAAAAAAAAGGGTTTATTTCTTTTCTTTTTCCAAGATTTCATTTTAGTGAGTTTAGGTTTCCAAAATGTTTGAGAAGTAGTGGGATTAACCAAAAGTGTTATGCCCAGTGCCATTTACACATTACTCTGAACTATATATATTCTAATAATATACTGTGTGCTGTAAATTTTTGGTTGCTGTTCATCGAGAACAAAAATTAAAAAAACTCCTGAGGGATAAAACAATGTAAAAAGAAATGTGTCTGTATGAGAACTAAGACCTGCTTATGTAAACACAGTGGAAAGACAATACATAAAAATGATATAAACAATAAGTGTTTGCTAATATGCACCAAGAACTGCAAAATGAACAATAAATTTATTTCAATCACACACAATTTGCGTCATGAGCAGTTTATTGTATTGTTTTGCTTTATTTGTTTTGTGGAGGAGATTTTTTTGGGAGAGATTATTTTTTCATTTGAAACATTGTGATAAAAACAGAAAAATCTGATAAACTACCAATAAACTTCTTATCCCTGGCTGTAGTCAATAATTTAATTTAGAATATCTGAAAGATGTAACAGGCAACAACCAATGTTAGTCTAAATTTTATTAGCTGCTAGTACAGAGATATTTTCTTTTTACATGAGTTTCATAAGTATGTTTTTGCTTCCCTAAAATGAAGACAACTGTAAGTACCACATGTGATAGTATCCCTGTGAAACAGAAATGAAATTCAATAATAACCTGCATGAACTACAGCTAGCTGATATACTCACTTTTATCATGGACTGCACAAACCATGTGGCCTAAATTTATGTACATATGTTTTTCCTGCTCATTCTATTGACTATTCTTTGAAGTAGAGTGTACAAGGTATGGAATCTGTGACACTGGATTCTGAGGGCATACATGTATGCTCTATGTTACCAGAACTATGTGAACAGGCTAAGCCTGGCTATGTTGCAAGTTTTATTCCAGAGGATGGCAATAATGTGAATATTATTATAAAAGAGTGATTTTTTAGTGCATATAAAATTATTTTTAGGGCCAGGGATATAACTTACTGGCACAGAACCTGCCTGGAAAGCACAAGGTCTAGAGTTTGATTCCTGGTACCAAAATAAATAAATAAATAAATAAATAAATAAATAAATAAATAAAGTTATGTTTTATATACTACAGTGTAGTCCACTGGGTGAACAATGGCATGATGTCTAAACATAATGCATAAAGATTAACTTAGGAATGTTTTACTGCTAGAGCTAAGGCTGGTGCCTACCATCCTCCTTTTCCTTAGTGGAGGACCTTGGTTCAACAATGATTCCTGCCTCCTGGAGACATGGCCTAACGAAATGCACCTTGTGTTAACAACACGGAAAAAAAATGTGTATCTCCATCACAGGTGTTAGCTGACTATGGGAACTATCAAAGAGCAGTAAAATTTTGAAAGACATCTTTTTTTTTGTCCTGAGCAATCGGTCCAAAAAGTGGGTTTAATACATTCAGTTAACCATGTGCTATGACTTGGATCTATAATCCCCTAGTGCCCCAGTTTCATGCAGTCAGAGGCAGGGAGAGATTGGATGTTAGACCAGTCATTGTGCTCTGTTCATCAGTGCACTGATCCATTGATGAGCTCACATTTATAGCTGAATATGCTGCTAAAAGGTGGAGCCTGGCTGAAAAAGGAGGGGCACTGGGGTCAAGACCTGGAAGACTGTACCCTTGGCCTAGACTTCTTCTCTTTCTCTGCTTCCTGGCAGTGGTGGGTTGTGCAACTTTCCTCTGCCATACCCTTCTGCAATGAAGTTTGTTCTTTCAAACCATCTGAGCATGCACAGATTGAATCTTCTGAAACTATCAGTAAAAATAACCCTCTCCTCCTTTAAGTTGCAGGTGTTAGATATTTTGTCACAGACATGGGAAAGTGATCCACCATGTTGTAAACAGATGTGCTGTCATCAGACACTGAGCTATTTATAGAACACAGACAGAGCAGATTTAGTATAATTTTTCCGTGCTTTAGCGTTCTCACACAAGTAAATGAATATTGGTTTCAACTTCAAGACATCAGCTGCCTTAGCCCCTAAGAAGAAAGTCAGCCAGGCCTCTCAGGCATTAGCCTCTCTCTGACTACGAAATTCCTACATGTCTCTTCCAGTGTCAGACTGTTGCATTGACATTGAAGATTCGTTGTTTCGTAGCCCTCTTCATTAAGCTGACAAGGAGATCCGCTACCTAACTTGCACCAGTTCCTACAGCTCTTGTTCTTTCCTAAAATCTCCTGAACCAGCTCTGCTAGAATGACCTTTCCTTCTGCAGCTTCCCTGCTTCTTTCTAGATTCATTGAATTGAACAGCAAGCACACTGATGTAGAATAAGCTTTGGATAATGATAAGGTTATATGTAATTTGCTGTTTATCCAGATCATAAAATAACTTTCCATATTGGCAAAAAGTCAATTTCAATTTCTTCTCTTTGTTATAAATATTGATGAAGTATTTTTAATTCCTTTAACAGTAAAGCTTTTCTCAGTAAAGGTTAATCATTTCTAGCTTTCAAATTAAAATGATACATTTGTAGCTTTCATTTGAAGACTTGGACCACATTTTATGGCTATTAATTATATTAATTTCAGTTTTACTGTGTTTTAGAGAATACACAGATCCAATGAGAGGACAAGAGATATAGGAATGGACAATCAGTGGGGCACAAGTGTACACACATTTGTTATTTAAATTTATTTTCTTATATGGATACATTTCATGGTATACCAAAATAATTACAATAGTAACCTCAAATGTCACTAGTCACAAATCAACATACCATATGTAGTATGACAGATATCCAAAGTGAGCTGCTAAGAAAAATAGCACCAATAAATGTATTTTTTGTTTATTTATTTTTTTAATAGGATGGTTTCAATAATTAATACATTTTATATTGTTATCATTCTAGTGGTTATCCATAGTACAAGAAGCAGACAGGTTATCCTGTACTTAATGTATGGTTGTCATAAACTTTAAATTTGTTGAAAATTTCATGATGTATAGTAAAGCAAACTACAATAACATGAGGTATTTCTATAATTGTATGCATTATGCTTTTATTTGACTGGGAATAATTGGTTTGCTTAGACCAGTATCATTATGGCAGCTATGATGTCAATTGTCATTTAGAATTTTTCAGCTCCATTGTAATCCTATAGGGCCCTCTTCATAAGTATAGTCTGTCCTTGACCAAAATGGCATTGGGTGACTGTTTTTATGAGAATCTATTTTTCTAGGCTCATGCTTTTGTTCCAGTAAAATTTGCATCTCTACTGTTACTATCTCACAATAGCTTGACACTTAAAACATTTTACAGTGTGTGCAACTCTTCTTTTACCACTAAATTTTGAGTAATAGCGCTCTTCTAACTCTGTTCTCTTTTATGAAATAATTTGTAACATCGTATTATTTTTGGCACTCCATATATATCATCCTTTTTCACATTGCTAATTATGTATTTCATTCTAACCACAGGCTGTCACCCAGATGACCCATCTCACATGTAAAAGTAAGTAAAGGAACTCTTCTCCACCGTATGTGGAGTGCAGACTGCTGCAACTACTCAGGGAATCAATGTGGAGGTTGCTCATAAAGCTGGGATTGGATGTCCCATTCAATCCACCTACTTCCCTCCTAGAACTGAAAACATCCTACCACAGCAATATATGTGCACCAAAACCTTTGTATTATCTTTTCCTTTCCACAACTATTACCATTACCATTGCAACAGAGTTTTTGTAATTTTCTGAGTGTGAATTCTGCACAATTTTTATTAGGTTTATATCTAAATACTTTAATTCTTGCAGGTCATAATAATTGACATTAATTTTGCATCTTGTGACTTTGAGGAATTTATTAGTACAGAAATATTTTGAGATTTTTAGAAATAATCATATAAAGTACAAACAAAGATGTTTTCATTCCTTTTTTAAAATGTTCTGAACAAGGAGATTATGGAGCTACAGAGGAAAGAGACTGATGATCTATAGTGTGCCTTTGGAGAGTCACATGGAGAGAAAACTTTCTCTCAGGCTCTCACAGAGAGCAAACTGGTCAAGCATTGGCTGTGACTCATCCACATGGATGACACAGACAAAGTATCTACAGAATAAGGTACAGGACTACAAGATAAACCCTGAGGGGACTTCACTGACCTCATAAGAAACATAAAGTACATGTGTTGGTATATAAGTCTTGCTCTATCTAGGTCTTAACCATCCAGCAGGAAAGTATAAAAATGAAGTATACACCACGGGGCGATAATAATAAGTTGAGCTGTAAATGGCTATGGTCAACAACTTCTTCAGATAACTCACTATTGTTGTGGAATGCTGCACTGTGTTGGATTGTATTGCCGAGTTCAAGCACCTAAATTAGTTGAATGACAATGGAGTGCCCATCTTTGACAGATCTAGACAAAAAAAGGGATATAGAAAAGAAGAATCATAATGTGTGTGTATGGACAGTACAGCTGGGATAGATAACGCTGTGCTTCTACATAATTCTATGAGAGGCAAGATTTGCACTAATGGTGGTTGGACAGGATATTATGTCAGCTTCTAGTACTATGGACAACCACTAGGAAAATAACACGATAGAAAGTATTAATTATTGAATCTTTGATGTAACTCAGGTATAAAAAATAAGATATGCAAACAGCTACACTCTCTTAATTTACTGATAAGAGACATACAATATAATAATGTCTGTAAGTATCATATCATGTATGCACCTTCTATGATACGAAAACATTATGCGAACAGTTTGCAATGTATTAATTTATCAAATCTATCTTGTCAAGGTATCTTAAAACTGTCTCATTGATATTTGTACTTCAATAAAACAAAAATTAAAATAAAAAAATAAAATGTACATAATTGGATTCTTTTTGCTTTTTCTTTTTGACAGTGTATTAAATTCAGACATTCTTAGTCTGTCCCCACAATTAGTTGCATAAGCTAATTCATGAGCTAGTACTCTCCGTCTCTCTCTCTCTCTCTCTGTCTCTGTCTCTCTCTCTCTCTGTCTCTCTCGCTCTCTCTCTTACACACACACACACACACACACACACACACACACACACAGGCACTCTATATCTTGATTTTTTTCCTCTAGTGTAACCTAAGTAGTATCTAATTTTTAAAACTTTTTTCTATATGTTAGGCTATTTGATACATTTAAAGCTAGATAAATCTCATTATAATTGCATTGGATTTTACAGTCGCAAAACATTGTAACAATGTATGAAAAGTCAAAATGGAAAATAAATATATTTGAGGGGCGGGGAGATGTCTCAGTGGAATAAGCACTTCGCTGGCAAGTGTAAAGGCCTGAGTTCATTCCAAGTTAGGCAAAAAAAAAAAAAAAAAAAAAGAAAATGAATATACTTGAACATGAGTGCTGAATCATGAATAAACGATGATGTCTATCAGAAGGACAGTTATTCCATGAAAACTTTTGCCCCTAATTTTGATGTGTAGACTGAGTTAATTTTCGCTACAAAGATGAATACTGCTTACAAAAGCACTTAGCCATAAAAAGTGATGTATTTTATAGCATGAGGAAAATATATGAGCCAACAAATAATCAAATAAGGTATAATTAATTCAAGTAAAACAAGTGATTTTAGCAAATTTTGGGATATTTTTAAAGTCTTCAGCAGAGATTATATATTTTCATTGAAATATTAAATACTCCTTTACAACATATCTTAAGAATTGTCCTCTGCAGGTTATTCCTGTAGTAGTTGGATGCATTTAGTAAAAGTGGTCATAATTTATTGTTGCTTAATATTGATTAAATTTTTAAAATTAATTAATCAATACGTCCAATTAATAATGGGGTTATGATATATAACAGTAAAATAAACCTGCTGGTGTCCATAGCTGATGGTGCTATGGGGTGTGGGGTCAGTGAAAGCTGAGCCACTCGGTGTGCACCTGTGGAGGGTGCATTTGTAGGTGGCCCCTTGCTTCTGGTCATTATGTGATGTAACAAACTTCCACAAAACCCTTGCACCAACGGCTGGCCAGATAGCTCAGTGAATTAAAGCCCTACTTAGACCGACAGAGGAGTCAGAGGTTTGATCCCTGGCCTGCTGTGCCAACCCTGCCCCTGGGGCACGCTGAGACAGCAAATGAAACTGGATGTGATGGAGCACACCTGTAATCCCAGCACTTAGGCTGCTGAAAATAGGAGGATCACTATAAGTCAGACCTGTGTAGTGAGACCCTAAAAAACAAACAAACAAACAGAAAAACAAAATTAAAAAAAAAAAAACCTTGAAGTATGATGTTTCTAGGAAATACAAAGTTCATGTGTTGATATATAAGTCTTGATCTATCTAGGTCTTAACCATCCAGCAGAAAAGTATAAAAATGAAGTATACATCGCGGGGCCATAGTATTAAGCTGAGCTGTAAATGGCTATGGTTGACAATTTCTTTGAATAACTCACTATTGTTGTGGAATGCTGGACTGTGTTGGACTGTGGTGTCGAGTTCAAGCACCTAAGTTAGTTGAATGACAATGGAGTGCCCACCTTAGACAAGTGTAGACAAAGGAAGGGGTATAGAAAGAAAAAATCATGATGTGTGTGTATAGACAGTACAGTTGGGATAGATAACGCTGGGCTTCTACATAATTCTATGAGAGGCAAGATCTGCACTACTGGTGATTGGACAGGATATTATGTCGGCTTCTAGTACTACGGTCATCCACTAGGAAAATAATTATTGAATTTTTGATATAATTCAGGTATAAAAAATATTATAAGTAAGCAGCTACACTCTTAATTCACTGATAAGAGATATCTGCTAAAATAATATCTGTAAATATATCATGTATGCACCTTGTGCAATACCAAAACAGTATGAAAACAGTTTGCAATGTATTACTTTATCGAATCTGTATTGTTAAGGTGTCTTGAAACTGTCTGATTGACATTTGTAATTCAATAAAAAAATAAAGAAAAAACATTTTCATTTTTGAAAAAAAAAAAAGTATGATGTTTCTAGATGGAGTTAGATAACCATGAGCTATGAAACCATGAGATGAATAAATCTGTTCTTAGATCAGTTGTTATCATAATTTTTTTCAGCAAAAGGAAGAAAGATCAAAATACTTACTAAACTGCTTATAATTAAAGTTTATATTCCATTGTTCTTGTATTTCTCTATTTCTTCCCATCTAATATTGTATTGTTATTGAATATATTTATGAGCTAGTAGCTGATTATTGTACATACTAAATATAATATTTTCTTAAGATTTGCTCATGTAATTTCTTCCTGTTTATACGACCAGATTCTCAAATATATTTACTGCTGCTCCTTCTCAAATTTTCTCCATATGACGATTCCAATCAAATGTAATCTCATTTTGTAAAACATTCTTACATGTAAAGTGAACAAGATCCTTATCATTTTATTTAATAGCTTGTAACAATTTGTATGATTCTATGACACCCTTCTGATGTTGTTATAATCTTTTATACAATATGTATTATGTATCAGATTGTGAGAATGAATGGCTATGTATTTCCTTATCATTATCTGTAATCTTTCTACATATATAAAAATTTTACTGTAAAACAATATGAAATGTCATATGGGAAAAAGTCTCATAAATTCATGTTTGTAGCATTTGTTGATTACATTTTCTCTTGTACTTGGTTGCATCGCATTGTACTTGTTCATTCTGGTCCTTTTCTATACAAATTCTACTACAGATGTTGTCAATAAGAATGTACACTGAGTGAACTGGAAATGAATTTTTTTTTTTTGGCAGAACCGGGCATTGGACTCAGGCCCTTTTGCTTACGAGGCGAGCACTTATTCTACCGAGCCATCTCCCCGGCCTCTTGGAAATGAAATTAAAGGTCATTGAGTCAGTAAGGTTTTGCTACCAGCCAGGCACGTTACATTTCTCCACTGTGATGATACTGAAGAATAAGAAATTGCTAGAAGCCATTAAAAGATCTATGTTTTATTAAAGGCAATGAGAATAAAATTCAAGAGGGTTCTATATAGGATACAGAGAACTTGCTAGTGACCTGGACTGATGACACACATAGAAGCCTAACCCTTCATCCCAGCCAAGATATGCATTTTGGTCCTGATTTTGAAATAAAAGCCTAAACCTAAGATGTTGAATTGACTGTTAGTTCTGAGAGATTGAAATGGTTCAATAATTTTTACTTATTAGATAATATGAGGGTGACTGGTGACTCACTGAGGTGAAGGCAACTGTCAAAACTTTTGCAAACAATAGATATGCTGATCATGGGGTAAAGTAACTTAGCAGAGGAAAACTTGAGTATGGATAAAACACTCCTATTTTAGAAACAGGTGTCTAAAACGGCTTCTAATCACAACAAGGGGTTATGGCTTGTGTCCGGATGTTCCCCTAATCTTTATGCAGTCACAGATAGAGCTTTTTCCAGATGCAGCTGAATCTAGAGTATGTGACTGATTCATGGTGCAGTGCTAAGCTTATAGGTGGGTGATTGGCACTGCCTTGGTCCTGGTAGAATAAGATGTAAGGGAAAGAAGGAGACTTGTTTGTTCCCTGTTGTTTGTGTAACATTTTGCTCACTATGAGCTTTTCTCCTCTGCCTTAGAGCCAGCCAATTATGGTGGAGACTTCTGTAAAGTGTGAGCTGAATAAATCTTTCCTTTGGGCCTGCCTTGCCAGCCCTGCCCCCAGGCAAGCTGAGACAGTGATTGAGACTTGGCATGATGGTGTGCCCTTGGGAGACCATAAACAGGAGAATAACTATGATCCGATCTAGTAATGAGACCCTGAACACCCTTCCCTAAAATACAAAAACAAACAAACAAACAAACAAAAAACCTTTTCTTTTTAACTTTGGATGTTAGATATTTTGTTTCACCAACAAGAAAAGTAAAACACAAGGCCAAATCAATGCCAGATTTCAAGGCTTTTAAAGACATCAGTCTTGTTTGGGGAGAATATTGCAGATTACAAATAGATACTATTTGTGATCTAGCACAGAGAGAGTCCTATGGCCTTTAAAGACATCAATAAGTATGCACTGTCAGAGCACTATAGAAGCGGTAAGAAGTCATGAATGACAAAGTTTTTCTTCCAAGGTCCCTCCCAAGAGGCTATCTATGTACACAAGGCAGATAAATATCCTCTTTAGAGAATAACCCAATTTTCAAAATAGTGAATGTCTTTGTTGGGTAAGTAAAGTCTTCAATGTGTGCAATACTAAAACTGCTTAGTGACACACTTCCCAGAGTGCATCCATGTTAAGAGAAACATGATTTCATAGTGCAATGTTGTTTGACAAAACTGGAAAGATGAGTCAATGAGAAAAAATGTCTCCCAACATACAGGGCTGAACCAAAGTGCTGTCTGCATGCAAGGCCAAATGTGTAAGCCATGCAGCACAACAAAACCCAACAAAATAGATAATGACCTAAATTTACAATGTAAAGACATAAAACTTCCTAAGGAAATGCGAGAGAACATCTGCACAACCCTGGAATGCTAGGAGATATTATATATACCATTAATAGCACAACTCAAAGAGAAACTATAAATTTCTCTTCATGAAAAATTTTAAAAAGCTTCCTGCAAAATATCCAGTTAAGAGACAAATTCAAGATATAAATTTGGAAAAATTTACAATTCATATATATGGGTAAAATTTTTTTCTGAATATACAAAATATTGTTTTTAAAATTTAACAATAAAAATCTAAAATATAGTTTAAAAGGTTCATAAGCAACTTATCAAAAATATTCTGTAGATATCACAGAAACATATCAAAGATTGCTTCAACACTCATCATCAAGGAAATGCACATTAAAACCATAACTTGATATCAATATCCACTTAGTGGAATGGCTATTAGAGAGAATTAAAACAACAAAGAGCAGATAATGCTGCTGGGGAGGATACAAAAATAACAGGAATTTACATTTATTTATGGTGGAAATGCAAAATAGTCCCACTGCTCTGAAAGACAGTTTGTGAGTTTCTTATACACATAAAAAACTAATGTTACTATAATATCTGTTATTCTTGCTTTTATGTGTTTATCCAACAAATTTAAAAACACTATATGTTATATATAAAACTATTAATTATTAATAGAGGTTTTAGATGTAATTTTCAAAAACTGGACATCAGCAAATCTTTCCTTCTGTATGGGACTGTATGAACAAAGCCAAATGTGGTGCATATGTGTAATGAATCAGTGCTATGCAAGAATCATAAAAGATTACCTGTTATTTAAGAATATAGATGAATCTTAAATGCATATTGTAAGTGGAAGAGTATTTTGGAATGCCACATACTATATGATTTCATTTATATGGCATCCTATAAAAGTAGTGCTACCATACAGAAAAATAGATTAGTGGTTGTCAAAAAGTTTATGGAGAATTTTGACAACTGGGAAATTTTAGGATGGAGAAACTATTGTGTGTGGACAGGGAGGGATAAGTGTATAAGTATGCATTGGCAAATGATCTTAAACATTTTCATAATGCAGTGAAGATTGGTGCATGGACTGTTTTTAAAAAGTCAACCTAGATGCCACATCAAGATAGACTCTCACAAATGAATCTAATCCATGCTATGCATGTACAACATAACATCACAGAGGGGGTATGTGTGGGGAAAGTCATCGTTTAAGTAACTTTGGGAAATAACATTTGCCTGGAAACTGTAAAGACCAGGAAAGCACACATAAATGCTGGGCTCAAGTTGGTAAAGTTGCTTTTTCAGACTAAAATCCTAAGATGTTTACAAATAGCTCATTGCTTATAGCTGTCTTTTGTGGCCTTGCTTTGTTCTCTTTTCTTGTTTCTGCTGCAGTCAGACTGACACTGTAAATCCACTAATTGTCCAGACTGCAGGCTCATTTCCTGCCCTAACTCCAAGTCCAATTTGCCCTAATGTTTCCTGGCCTGCTCTTAGCTCTCTCTGGTATATCCTGGTTCCACAGATCATGTGACTTCTCATAGCTGTCTACTCTTTTAAAGGTGGACTGATCCTCCAGTAATCTTCCCCTGTGTTCTTTATAAAAAACATGACTGTTACTTCCTTGTTCATAGTTATATTAGATTGCTATTTTTATTTCTTGCTTGTCCTCTACTTATATATTTTAAAATCTTAATCCATATGAGACAAGATTCAATCATCACTTCTGGTTTAGTAGTTTAGTTAATATTACATATAACTGTTATAAACCTTCATAACTTGAGTAAAAGTTGTATTTGAATATTTTGTATATTTGCAACTATATGATATTTAAATATTGTATTTTTATATACTACTACTGTGTACCTCTCATTAATATTAACACCATTCGACATATTTTATTTTTAAATAAATAATAATGTAGAAATATATTGGTGATGGAACTTAAGAATACAAACTTTTATTCCCCAGAGAGAGATTAATTTAATTCATAAACTATTAAATAACATAAACCTATCTAAGCCACAACAGATCACATTCAGTTTCCAATTTTCTTCCCTACCTATAAATTAGCTCAAGAAAAATTCTGTATCTTGCCAAGCCCAGATGAAAATTTTCTACAGACTGAAGTAGAAAGTTGCCTTGTAACAAGTACTAGAAAAAGTCTTTCTTAACCACCAGACTAAAAAAGTGAAAATGAAGTCACATGTCTAACAAAACATTGGGAGTTGCCCCCTGAAATAAACTGAGAACTCACTTTCATTAACACTTGAATTTTACTTTTACTAAACTACTTTAGAACAATCTTACATTCACAGAAAACTGCAAGGATGACAGTTCTAGATTCCTATGTTTTATTACAAGTCTCCTCTATTATATCTTATATAATTATGGTAGATTTACTACAATTGCTGGACTGATATGATTTAATACTTCTAAGTAAAATTTTTCCTTTGCTAAGATATTCTTTTCATGTTTCAGGAATCTATTAAAAATGCTTCATAAAGTTTAGATCATATGTTTTTAATCTACCGTTCTTGACTGTCAGCTTCTTAGATTTTCTTTCTTTTCGATACCTCCACATTTTGGGGAATTACTTGTCAGATGTTTTGTAGAATATCATTCAGTAGAATTTGTCTAAAATTTCTCTCACCATAGGGTTGGGGTTATGAGACTTTTCAAGGAAGCCAACATGTAAAGCGCCATTTTCACGACACGGTTTCGGTGGTATGAGCTGTCAACTCAGCACCTCAGTCCTGATCCTGACCCTGACTCCCTTGCTCAAGGAGTCCAGTCGGGTTTCTGCATTGTAGTTATTCTCCACACCTTCCTCTCTAGAGCTCCCTGAAAGGAGCTCATTATGCCAGCTCCCGTCTCTGAGCCACAAAGCGTGGTCCACACGCCTGAGAACAGGCTGGGTCAGTAAATATTTGGCATTGTTTCCTGCAAAGAGATTCATTAATTTATTCACTCATTCATTGCTTATTTTATTAGACTAAACTCATGAATATCTATTACATACTGTAAGTCAGAGTCCAGTGCTATTTTATTGCTCTGATTTTTCCAGATTTAGCTGTTGGGAACTCTTTAGTTATTTCTGTGTCTCCTTGCCATACCACAGTCACTCTGTGTGTGTGTGTGTGTGTGTGTGTGTGTGTGTGTGTGTGAGGGGGTGTGTATTGAGCAACTTTTTACTCGTGGACTCTGTAAAATTCAGTCTTAGAGACAGCTATTTATTCAAGGCTTCCAGTCTCTTTTATTGGAGAATGGTGTAAGAAGTGGAGATTTTAGTGCCCGGAGTATTCTTTGCCGCTGCATATCCACTGTTCTCCACTCTCAGCTGACAGAATGGGACTACAGGTGCGCAGCTAGTCTCAATCACTGTCTCAGAGAGCCCTGGGGGTGGAGCTGGCACAGCACGCAGGGATGGAGCCCATTGTTTTCTTTTTTGATGTAGGCGTTTATTATAGACTTTATACATTGTTCCTGAGAATAATGCAACCCAAACCTTTTACTTAGGGTCTTCTTTTTGCTGCATGCAAACCCACTTAGCCACCTTTATTTTCACCTATGCTGGTTGGCTGTCCTCAAGCCTTCAGTGTGAATTTCATTTGCAACTCTTAAAATTCTATCACAAGTCCAACGGCATCTCACCTCCTCTGTTATTGTTCTGATAAGCCATAAATGTTCATTTATTCGTGTTTGGATGCAAGGTATAAGCTCCATACCTTGGAATAAATCAATAGTCAATCAACAATTTTCTTTCTTTTACTCTCTGTAATTACTCTACAATTTTGTCTTTATATTGTAGTCCAATTTGAGCTTTCCACAGTATGAATAAACTATTCCTTCTCAGTATGGGATTTAGCATCACACATAAGTCTTGCTTTCCAGGATTATCATTATTTGTCTTATACTTATTTGTTTAACTCTTAAAAAAAAAATTCTCAACTTAACCTTTAGACTGGCCAGATAGCACAGTGGATTAAAGCACCTGTTTGGGCAGACACAGGGACCGGGGTTAGATCCCCTGCATGCCTTGCCAGCCACAGCTTTAGGGTGCACTGAAACAGCGATTTAAGGCTCAATCGATTGAGCCTTAAAATTCTGTGATAGAATTTTAAGAGTTGCAAATGAAATTCACACTGAATGGGGGTGCACACTTTTAATCCCAGCGTTTGGAAGGCTGAAGACAGGAGGATCGCTGATAGTCCAAGCTGTGTAATGAGACCCTGTACTAAATACATTTTTTAAAAAATTCTCAACTGAACACATTCTTTGCCTTTGTTCTGATATTCCATCTTTTCTGGAGTTTTCTTTTACTTACTGAGTGTCCTAAGCTTAAATCTGCTAAGAATCTTTATGTTTACTATAACATGCTCTAGGGCTCTTGTCTATCCACTCTGCATGTCTCTTTTTTTCCATGACTGACCTCTCCTCACATATTCACATGTCAAAGACATTTTCCTTTCTTCTAAATTAAAATATCCCACAGATGCACTGTGTCCATCCTCACCTCTTTATTCTTTTTTTATAGCCGTCCTCAAAATCTGTAATTATGCTACTATTACTAGCTTACTTTTCACTGTCATCTTTTTTCACTAGGGTATAAGCTCTTTGAAGCAGATACTTTATCTCTTTAATAAAAAGGATAAAATCTCTGATAGAAAATGTAGACAAAGTAGTAGAAATTGTAAATACTTTTTATTTGAAATAAATTTTCAATATAGCAGATGTGAAAGTATGCTATTATACAAGGAGTTATAAGAAAATTAGTATATAACATACTAGGCAATGAGATATTACTTGAAATACAAACATTATAAAACAATAAAGTCACATCAGAATTGCCTTTACTTTAGATAGACATAAAATGTAAATATATATTTTATTGGGAACTGAATTTTAATTGAACTCTGGGGGAAATGTGCAAATAGAAATTCAAGTCATTTCAATGAAGATGATAAGTGTTCAGGGTGATAAAATCTGGAGCTGAGTTGAGTTTAATATGAAATCATTTATTGGAATAAAACAGTACATAGATCAATAGCTACTTAGGACAGAAACACATTCTGCTCAAAAGAATATGAATGTTTAGTGCTTTTATTGCAGAAATCTTTTAGTCACCTCCATCACATTTAATTTTATTTCTGTTCTGCAGATCTAAAGCATGCATTGAGAAATTGTCATTTACATTCATCTTAAGAATGATTGGTAACTATTGGAAATTCAAATGTTCACATACATAATTTAAACTGTTGTGTGTTATATATCTTGTAAGCTAAATGAATGATAAGAAAAATCAATTTATCCATCCTAACATTTGTACAAAGTTCTCTTAAATTATTTTTGACATAACTTTTAAAAAGTAGCTGATGTTATCTTTTAGAAGGCTGGGCATTTTTCTTGTGACCCACAAGTATTGACAAGGAATTACATAGGCAATATACCTCATGCTATTAAACAAATCACACAGTGAAAAACAGTTGCTATCATTTTTTTTAGAACATAGAGCAATAAGGTAATTGAATGTAGAACAGTAAGGTAATTTTATTAATTCATAGACTGTAGGACAGAATCTGACCATGACCCCAGGTACCATGCTTCCTTGCTCAGGATCTCACCAGGTACAAATTAATGTGTTGCATACAGTGTCTCACCTGGAGCTATGGTTCTGTTTACTTCATTCAGTTTTTGTTGTTGTTGTCTTTGTATTTTTCAGGGAAAAGTCTACAGGGTGTTCAGGGTCTCATTATTAGATCAGACTTTAATAATGGATCTGTAAACAGATCAACCTGTTTACAGCTTCCAAAGAGCTGGGATTACTGGCATGGTGCGCCACTATGCCCAGTCTCAATTGCCCTCTCAGTGTGCCCCAGGTGCTGGGCCTGGTGGGGCAGGCTTGGGAATCGAACCCCGGCCCCTGTGCCTATTTGTGGGTGCTTTATTCTACTGAGCTATTTGGCTGGCCACCTCATTCAGTTTGGATCAGAAGCCTGCTCCTGAATTTAGTCTCTCTAAAAACTCAAGAGTTGCCTCCTACATTTTCAAGCCTGCAGGACAAACATTCAAATGTTCTTGAATTCCTCTCATGCTTTGACTCTCTGATTTTCTCTGTTTCTGTTCTCCAGAATTAAAGTGTTCATACAACTAGGCCAGACTTGATTGGATAATCTTTTTTCTTAAAGTCACCTATGACATATCATATATCCTAATAAAGGGAGGAAAAGCTATCGTGTTTACCATGCCTCGTATGGAGGGCGTGTAACCCAAGGCTGCTCAGCTTGGGAGGCCATGTGAGAATTCTGCTTGAATTTTGAATAATGCAGCCTATTCAAAATACTAGATTTTTTTTCATTAAAAATATACAAATATAGAGGCTACAGATATAACAAAATTGACAATATGGGCCTAAGATCTCCAATATCACCAAAAACCAGAAATAATAATAATAAATTTGATTGGATTCAAACTAAGTGTTTACTAAAAACATTTATTCATTTATTCTCTCATGAACTTCAACAGGATTTTTGTGAGGACATATGAATAATAAATATCATTGAGCTCAACTCAATGATAAATTTTTTGGATTTATATGTTTAAATGAGTAAGTGGAGAAGAGGTGGTGTGAGTTATGAATGTGCTTCTCTGATGTAAGTATGTAGGAAATAGAATTTCTTTTCCATGAAAAATTCTCACATTAATTCCTTTGGTCACTAATGACATCAGCATACAAGACATTTTCTGGTATTCATTAATTCACAGTATAATTAGAAGAGATAGTTTCCTTATGACAATTTCTTCTATTTCTAAAATATATACTCAGTGTTACGGAGATGTAGAATTCTTTTTTTTCTTGATATTCTAAAATTAGACCACTTCTATAGATGTAGCACCAGATTTCGTATTCATTCTATTCAGGTAATTCTTATGTACTTTGTTTTAATAATGTTTAGTTGTCATTTTCAGAATTCTTTGTTGCAATATCAAAATGACCCTAAGTTATTCACAACTCCTCTCATTAAAAGACTAATTATATTTCTTTAACCACTGACATTTTTTTGGATTTGAGAATTGCTTTGGCCAAGAAATTGCATGGGGTGTATTCTAGTAATGTGGATTGCTACTGCACTTGCCGGTCAGGCACGTAGGACACCTAGGTATATCCTCAGACCTCCTCACCAATGAATGTACCAAAAGGACTTCCTTGTGCCTTCCGAGTGGGGCTGAAAGTGCCTGGTTCTTTTCAGTTCTCATTTTCTTGTTTCTCTGAGATGTAAACAATTTCAGTTATGCAAATGAGAGAGAAGAGCATGAGTATTCTCAGTTACTCAGCAAGTTCTCTCGTTGCTGGGACAAATGCTTAGCACCCAAAATGAAGGAAGGAAAGGTTTCTTTAGCCCACAGTTACTGGAGGTTTCAGTCCATAGTCAGCTGGCTCCAAGGCAGAGCGGCACAGGGCAGAGGGCAACCTTTCATGGCAGTGGCAAAGAGCAAGAGAGCAAAGGGGAGATGCAGCAACAACAGCAACAGAGCGCAAGTCTGTCTCCCCTAAGCTGCACTCAGACTATCTGCACCAGGCCGGGTGTATTACTCACTCCTATAATTCCAGCCCTGGATCACGAATTAATCACAAACTCTAGATGTCCATGCCACAACTGCATGGAGCTTTGGGAAACAGTTAGACACAAGCCATAGCACTGTAAAAGTCTAGGTGTCAAGTAGTACTGTTCAGTATCTTTAGCTACCAGTTAACAATAAATGAATAAAGCTTACTCGCAACCTTGTGTTTAATTTTGTCAAATAATTGTAATTAATTTTGTTTGTATTAGATGATTTTGGGGGCTTGATGGTAAGCTCAATATTGTGGTTTTGTTTTTTAGTGATCAAAACCATCAAAAATATGTTCAAATTCACAAAAATAATTCCTGTGTTTTTTAGTGAAATGCAAATCACTGACCGAAAATTTAATCATGATGATGTATCCAAATCTAGGTAATTATTTCCTACTACCATGTAACCAATTATCAACCACAAAGCAGCTTGAAACAGCGCACATATATGGTGGGCCAATGTGTCTATGGCTATCATGGGATCTCTGCCTCAGGTTCTTCTCAGATTGCAATCCAGGCAGCGGCACTATGATCTCATTAGAAACTCAAGTGGAGAGAAACTTCTTTCAACCTCTCTCAAATGATGTCCAAAATTAATTTCCTTTGGCTAAGGGAAAGTGGTTTTAGGTTCTTGCTGGTGGCAATTGCAGCTCCTTTGAGTCTTCTCTAGTTCCTTGTCCATATGTGCTTCTGCACACAACCACTCAGTTCATAACAAGTGTTGCTCCAGTCCCAGAAAGGAATTTACAAGCAAGATAGGATAGTCTTAGATAAAGAGAAGTGGCCTGCCACCATCCTTTCCCATTCAGCTAGCTTGGAGTAAGCCACAGGTTCTGCTAGGGACCTGGCCAGGATCCCCAGTAATGGCCATTGCTGTGGGCTAGTAACAACAAAGCAGTCCTGCGAGGATGAGAGAAGGAGGTGGGAGACTGTACTTTCCTCAGGAGAAACTTTTCACTACCACTACTGCATCACTTTACAGACCCTTGTCATCCTCAGCAGGTGCCACTAGCTATAGGCCTTCAGCTGTGCCTAGAGGAAAGCAGGGAATTTCCATTCTTGCTCGAAGGGCAGGATAAGGACAGCCTCAGACATGCCTTAGACTCAATTTATAATTTGTGGTCCCTGACAAGGTCCTGCCCATACCCCGTGGAGCGGATTATTAAATCACAAACAACAAGAAGTCATGAATCTGTGAAAGATACACTAAGGTTAGTCTATCAACTGCTTTATCTCAATGCATATAGTAGAATAAATGCACAATTAATGCTAACTATCAATAATTATTACAAAATCAATAGTACAATAACAATAAAAGTTTGACTGGTTTCTCCTTGTGATTCTGAAAGGAGGATCCCACAAAGAAATAGCAATTAGTAATTAATTAAAATAGAGAAATAGAAGTGGACTGGAAAAGCAAAGATGAATTTAAGAATACACGACTTGAGTTACTTGTCTTGGAGCTGCCAAGCAGCTATTAACAAACAGCTTGATAGTCTAGGACCTCTTCACTACTGCTCACCAGAAGCACAGCATTTACAGAATACTGTATCTAAGATAATAGATTTGGTAGAGCTGGTCTTTCTGATGAAGTTTAAGATGATTACTCTGAGGGTTGATGAGATAGCTCAGCTGCCTAGGCCCTGCTTTGGAAAGCACAGGGGTGATCTCTGGTACCACAGGCCTTGCCACCCTCACCTCCAAGTGGGCTGAGCTGGCCACTGAGGTGGGGCATGGTGGGACACACCAGTAATCCCAGGGCTAGGGAGGCTAAAACCAGGAGGACACATAGGAGTTGAGCTTCATAATGAGATGCTGTACCAAACACATTTAAAAAAAAAGAAAAAGAAAAAAGATGATCAATCTACAATTTAATGTTACCTCTGAATCAACTTTTTTTTTTTTTTTTTTTTTTTTTTTTTTTGAGACAGGGGCTCACTGTGCAGTTCAGGCTGGCCTTAAGCTCACTTTGTAGGTCAGGCTGGTCTCAAACTCAAAACAATCCTTCTGCCTCAGCCTCCCGAGTGCTGTGATTACAGGGAATCGACATTTTTAGTTACTATTTTTTAAACCTGACAAAGAATTGCAAAAAGAAATCCCCCCAGCCCCCTCAGTGATGTTGGAGAGGTTTACCAATTTCAGATTTTGGAACACTCTGTGTCTTCTATTGTGTGAGAATAAAGGTAGCTATTGACAATCTTCTGAATTTCTACTAGGTCTGTGGTAGTTATACTCTTTTCATTCCTTATTGCTTGTATTTGAATTTTTTCTTTCCTCTTTTTGATAAGGTTAGCTAGGGGCTTATCAATTTTAGTTAATCTTTCAAAGAACCAGCTTTTTGATTCATTAATGCTTTGAACTATTTTCTTTGTCTCAGTTGAATTAATTTCTGCTCTAATCTTAATAATTTCTTCCCATCTTTGAGCTCTTGGTTTGGTTTGCTTTGCTTTTCCTTTTCTAGATGTTGGAGGTGCAGCATTAGGGTGTTTATTTGTTCCCATTCTGTTTTTCCTAATGTGTGAGTTCACAGCTATGAATTTCCCTCTGAGAAATGCTTTCATCACATCCCACAAATTCTGATAAGTTGTGCTTGAATTTTCATTGAATTGTAGATATTGTTGAATTTCTTGTTTAATTTCATCTGTGACCCTTTGATTGCTGAGTAGGGTGGTGTTTAATTTCCATATATTTGTCAGGTTTTTCTTTTTTTTTTTGTCTTGTTTGTTTCTAATTTCATTGCAGTGTGGTCAGATAATATGCATGGGATAATTTCTGTTTTCTTACATATACTTAAGCATGACCAACGAACTAGTATGTGGTCTATTTTAGAAAATGACCCATGTGTAGCTGAAAAAACATATATTCAGGTGTCGATGGTATCCTGTATATAGTCCACTAAGTGCATTTGTTCCAAGCTGTGGTATAGTTATGCTATTTCTTTGCTAATTTTTTGTGTGCTTGACTTCTGTTTTGGGGATAAGGGGTTGTTAAGGTTTCCTGTTAAGATTGTGGTATTGGATGTTAGAATTTTCATGTCCATTAAGATTTGTCTTACATAGTTGGGTGCTCCCGTGTTTGGTACATATACATTTATGAGTGTTACGTCTTCCTCTTGAATTTTTTCCCCTAACCAGTATATAGTTGCCTTCTTTATTTGGTTTGATCATTCTTGGTTTGAAGTTGGGACTGTCTGAGAACAAGATTGCTAAACCTGCTTTTTTCTGAGGTGCTGGGGCATGTAGTATTATTTTCCATCCTTTAACTTTCAGCCTCTGAATTTCTTTATGAGTTAAGTGTGCTTCGTGTATGAAGCCTACTATTGGACTGTTTTTCCTAATCCACTGTACCAGTCTATTTCTTTTAATAGGTGAATTGGGTCCATTTACATTGATGATTATAATTGAGATACATTGACTTATTATTGCCTTGTTATTTACCTGCTATTGTTTATTTCTTTTTCTCCTGTGTTTAATTCTTTGCCCTATTTAAAGGGTTTCTCTGTTGTTGTTCATGGAGTTCTGATCATTTTGGGCCATCCAGAGCATCTTTTAGTAGTCTGTATAGGCTTTGTCATCGCGAAACGCTTTAGTTGTTCTTTGTCATGGAAGTATTTCACTTCTGCATTAAACTTGAAAGATTGTTTTGCAGGGTATAGTAGTCTGGGCTGGAATTTGTTTTCATAGAGGACTTGAAGTACTACTCTGCTCCATGTTCTTCTTGCCTTCTTGATTTGTGAAGAGAACTGTTATTCTGATAGGTGTTTCTTTTAAATGTGATCTGTTTCTTTTCTTTAGTGGCTTTCGTTATATTGTTCAGCTGAGTTTCTGGGATTTTGACTATTACATGTCTCAGTTGTTTTTAATTGGGTTGAAGTTATTTAGCATTCTGTATGCTTTGGTTTCCTGGATGTCAGTAGTTTCCTCATATTTGGGAAGTTTTCTTCTATTACTTCTGCCCATATTCTTTTTATATAATTTGTATTGTCTTCTTCTTCTCATTGGTGCCTATTATTCTCACATTGTTCATCTTTGCATTGTCTTGCAGGTAATGAATTATTTTTTCCTGCATTCTAGTTTTTCTTATGAGATCTTTTCTTACCTTTTCACTAGCTGTGACAGCATCTTCATGATTTGAAACTCTATCTTCACTTTCATTCAAACGGTTTTGCAAGGTTGTGATTGAAATTTTAAGCTCCTCTGTATTTCTTTTACTCTGCTTCATGCAATTTATTTCTTTCCTGTATTGCTTATTCAAGGAATCTGTCACTTTTTTAATCTCCTCTACTTTTTTTAAATCAGTGTCTTCTTGAGAAGCAGTTGTTAATTCTTTTATTTCAGAGATTGTTTCTGATCCGATTTCTTCTATATTTTTCTGCATTTAATTCTTTACTTCTGAAGCTAGTAATTCAGATATTTCTTCTTTTATTTCCAAGACTAATTCTGATCTGAGTTCCTCTATACCTTTTTACTGTTGTTTCTTTACTTCAGATGCTATTAATTCATACATTTCAGCTGAACTAGTGTCCTTTGCACTTGTTCTTGGTGGGCTCAAGACCTGAGACTGCATTTTGCTTCTTGTCTTTGTCATTACATATAGCACTGACCTCTGACCTTTGGTGTAGGTCTTTGGTGCAGTTCTAACCTTAGCACCTACTGAAATTCGGGTGCAGATCTACTAAGTTTATCCAGTTGTGCTTGGCTTGGGTCTAGCTGTTGTGTTCAGCTCCTTCCTGCTGCAGCCCTTGGAAGTGAACCTGTTGTGCCCTGTGCCCAGGGGGCACAGGGGAGTACGGAAGCTCTCCAACACACTAGCAGGGCCTGGGCTTGGGCTTGATTTGGGGGATCCCGGGAGTGTGGCAGAAGTTTTCATTCACTTGCTGGGCTTGGAGAGGGGACTCCACAGGTATGTAGGGGTCCTGAGGACACAATAGAGGGTCTCATGCTGCATTCCTGAGTTTGGTCTGGACTCCTTCATTTTTAAAGGTTGAATATTATTCCATGGAGTAACTTAAAAATCTATTCTTATATTTATAAACACTCACATTGATCTAATAATATCTTTGCCTATTTTGAAAAGAACTGTACTGAACATGGACATTTAGGCAAATACCCACAAGAGGGATTGCTGAATAATATGGAAATTCCATTTTTAATATTTTAAAGCACTACCATACAGTTTCTCATAGTAGCTCTACTAATTTACTTTATTTTTTTTTGACTAATTTACTTTTACACAAAAACTGCGAGTGCTTCCATTTCTGCATATCCTAGTCAGTGTGCACAGTACATTTTCTTTCTTTTTTGTCTGAACTGGGGATTGAACTCAGGCCCTTGCATTTGCCATGTAAGCATTTATTTCACTGAACTATCTCCCTGGCCCCTCATTTTCTTTATCTTATCAAAAGCATGGGAAGAAAAAATCCATGGTGCTTTCTATGAGGTGATGAACTTTAACCATTTCAGAACTAATTTTGACCTCAATATATGTAGCTTTCTGAGATTATGGTGATTTGACATAAATAAACAGTGTGTGGATATAGTTTCATATCTAAATTAGCCATGCGAAAGAAAAATATGAAGTATGCTTTTACAAAGAAACAATGGGGAAAAACTGCCTTAATCAAGTACAAAGTCTCTCAGACTCAAACATTAATTTTCACAGTTCTGTGATAACAGATCCACCACAGTATTTCATCATAATAATGAAGGAGTGTTATGACTGGTCATATAATACTGTTTCAACTTAGTGGAATTACCTGAATAGTGCTGTGTGCTTGCTAGGTCACAGGAAATGTCAGAAAGCTTTCTTTCTTTTTTTTCTTTTCTTTTTTTTTTTTAATAAAACACATTATGTCAATTACAATGCAATCAAAGTCCTCAGGAAGTATGTTAATTAGCATATACTGCTAAAATCTTTAATTTCTCATTGTTTAAGATTAACTTTGCTCTTTGGAAAATGCAATTACAGCAAAATATTTGAAAATATACATATACACGGAATTCAAATTCTTTAGGAATTTTACACATAGGATCACCATAATGTAATTTGGGAGACAAGAAACGGCATACTCTTCAGTTTCATTTTAAACGTAGTCCTATGAGTAAAGTATGTACATTTTATAAGTTAAATAAAAACAGATGCCATGCTGCAGTGCATAGACTATTTTGGTAATGATAATTTGGATAACTAGTGGGAAACAATCTAATTATAAAAGACAAAAGATAATTTAAAAGAAAATAGTACTGATACAAAAAGAAAAAAGTGCCGTGAAATTAGACTTCAGATATGGAACAAGGCCTTCCTCAAAGGAGAAAAAAAAAAGTTGAAAAGCATGACTAATTTCAACTGGAATCTAGAGAAATTCAGAAAATAATAAAGAAAAATTTAATAATCACCTGGATCCATGTGTATATTTCAACCAAACTGTTATTAACGCAAATTAATTCTTCACTATATGCTGTGTGTCTTTCCTTCTTTTGTCAACCAATTATCTCTGAATATTTCATATTTCACTTCTCAAATATTTAAGAGAAATTTCACGTCAGACAATTTGGTACTCAGAGAAAACTTAAGTTAGATATTAATTTCTTATAGCTTCATGTTTTAGTATACTTTACAAATATTTTATCATTGATAATCCTGATTTCTATATCGTATCCTGCCATCAGATATGACTGTATTTGAGCTAATGAATGGTATCAATAAGCATAGTTATCTAATGATCTCTTGGATTAATAAAATATGTTCCAATGCATACTTGACCAGTGTTTCTAACTTATATATCCTGGGTATAACTAGATGTTCCCTAAAAGCCTTATGTGGTGATATGTGGGGCTTTTCAGAGCTGGCTGGCTCTAAGGTGTGTGCTGTTGGGATCAGGGGTGTGTGGTTGCTAAATTAGTTTCCCAAGTGGTTTGGCATAATCATGTGTAGAACTAAGGATGCCCCACCCTGGGTGTAAGTGCTCCCCACTTAAGCACTGGTAGCCTGGATAAAATGAAAGGACAGAAAGAGAGCCAGTGTAGCTCTTCAGTTGCTTAGTGCTTGCTGCCTGGTGCCTTCTGCCGACCTGCTCTTGATGCCCCTCTGCTGTGCTATCCTGCCCTACAGCCATCCAGTTATGAATTGAAACCTCTGTACACTGGTAGCTAAATAAGCCTTTCCTTCTTTAACTTGTGGGTTTTGAGTATTTTGTCTCTTTAATGGGAAAGGAAGACACCAGAATATAACTTTTGTCAATCTTTTGAATTGTGTCACAGTCTTATGTTAGGGAACATCCAACAGGAATTAGGCACTAACTAACTGTTGTCTCTGTTTTTTAGATTTATTGTGCGTTCTCCTTAGTCCAGGACTTCTAAGATCACTTCTAGTCATGTCTTACATGATCTTGTGGGTATATGGTGTCCAAATGCTGTTCTTTTACTGTATAATACATTCCCCCCCCAAACTGAACCTTTATTCTCTACTTAGAATCAAGATCTTTGTTATTTGCTAAGTCAATATCCAAGTGGAAGAATGTTTCGAAGAGGACAGTGGTATCACTGTAGATCTAAGAGATGTCAGAAGGAGGCTGTGGTCTTTTGATAATGAAAATGAGGATCAGGGGCTTAGTATTTTCAAACTACCTTCCAATATGTCACATCCCTAAATCTGAAGGCCTGATGCCTTTTCTGTGGATTTCCTGGCCTTTTTTTTTTTTCTATGAATCCATTAAAGCTTTGAGTGTGTGATTTTCAAAGATTTTAATTCTCTTGTAATCAAGTTGTGTACCTGGTATGTAGCTTCTCTATTTTTTTAGGTACAAAATATGAGAATCTTTATTAGAACTGTCAGAAATGATTTCTTTTACTTCACTCCTTAAATTAGTGGTTTTCTGATCTTTGCATCTAAGTTTTCCTCTTCAATACACTTCATGAAATATTCTTAGCCCTTATGATTATTACTTGTGTGTAGCTCTGGAGTAGTGGAGATATTTCTATGGTTTTTGTCATTAGTAACAAAGCAAATTGCGTGATATAATGCTTCCCATAACCCCATCTTAGGTTGCTTCTTTTGTTGCTAAGGTGGTGGGTATGCTTTTGCACATGTAATTTCCACTTTATCACTACACTATTTTATCAAGATTTAGATTTCTTTCTGACATTAGTGCTGATATAAAAGACAATATGGTCTGAGACTTTTTGCATAGGTTAGTACTGAGAACTGTTTTCCTCCAAATCCCAGAAAGAGGCCACGTTTTGGACTTTTTTTTTTTTTTTTACTTTGAATGAAACATATTTAGATTATGTGTGAGGTAACTAGCATCAAAATTACATTCAACTGGATATTGAAAATGAAGAAACAGAAATGATAATTTATTCATTTTCTAAGCAAGGAAGAATTATTCTTGAGAGGCAGTGATTCTCAGGTTTGCCACAAACTGTATGGCTCCTAAGCATTTTCTAGTAAATTTTAGAAGGAATCAACAGTGCTCTCTGAATGCTATCCTGCATGATCTTTAGTATAGTAGTAAATTAGGACAAGTATTTGAAAAAAACTTAAAAATTAGTAGTTGAGAAATAAGTTTTTCATCATTCATGTCACATTATTTTGTACATAGAAAATTCAAAAATTTATCTGTGGGCAGTCTGGAACATAGCACGAACCATGTCTGAAAACTAAATGCACAAGTGCTGATTTTCCTCACATTTTTCATAGATTTCATGACATTCAAATTAACATTCTAGTCCAAGTGTACGTACATGTGTGTTATTGCACACTGCTTCAATATGGGAGAAATCATCATCAGCGTAGTTAACCATTATCAAGTCCCTATTTCCTTACAATTCTTAAATGAAATGTGCCTATTTCATAATTCATGGCAAAAGGAAGACACTTCATACAAATCACAGCATATACCATAACAGTATTTTTAGCCTTTATCCTTTTATTTCTGCCAGCACTCTGTGCTCCTCTTTTTCTCTGTTTTTACAACCTGTAACTTCATCAGAGACCTTATATTTTCATCTGTTACTCTGTTTGCTCTATCTTGAAGTCATCTAGTTTCATGATTGTAAATAGCATTTTTATATTGCTCAGATTCAGAGCTAACACAATCAATAGCAATAAAAACTGTTCATCAATCCCACTACCTTTTAGCTACTCCCTGATAATTTTTCCTTCAAAATCGAAGTTTTGAAACAAATTTTTAGTATTCACTATGCAAATATCCTCAGTATCAATCTTCCAACGTACTAGAATCTAGACTTTATCTTTGTTCCAGAACAGTTTAATAATTCAAAATTCAAATTCTTTCCATGCAATCAATCAATACATTTTTATAGTTCTCACCTTTCTTGCTCTCTCATGGTACTTTCATAACTTTAGTTAATGATAGTTTTCCATTTACTAAGCAATATGCATTCCTATTATATGACCAAATTCATGTAAATCATTACATTTGTGAAGCTCATGATCTAGAAACAAAATATAAATGTTTATCAAATAAATAAAATATTACTTGCGCCTCAGGAATTAACAGAGTACATCATGATATAAAGTAAGAGTCGGTAGAAGTTTGTGAGAGGATATTTGAAAGAGTTTCAGGACAACAGCAGAGAGAAGAATGTTCAAGGCAGAAGTGAAAACCTCAGCAATGGTTGGAGAGTTGGAGAAACATGGCGTAGTGTTTCTAAAGATAGCCAGCTTAGCTACAGAAGCAACAATAACGTGTACCTCTAGAGAATTGCTAAGAATTGATCCGCACCAGGACTGTGAACAGTGCATTACAAACATGTACTAACAAAACATAAAGAATTAATGTGATAAAAACCATAGCCAAGTGTTATAGGAAACATTCTTGTCAAAGACATTTATCAGATTAGTAAAAATGATCAATACATGCTAAGAAAGAAAACACTGTTTTGATTGTTTTCATTAATCTTTAAATACTTTAGTGATTTATCCTTCTTTTCTGAAACAAGCCCATAAAGCGAAATTTCTCTTTATACAATATTACTTATTAGAAAGAACTCTAGATTGGAACATACTGCTACCTTCCTCATGTTGAGTATTTTAATGAATTTAGTATGTCCTTTTATAACCACTTTATCTGGTAATGTGGCACCCATAACAGGTAGCATTATTTTAATTTTAATTATATGTGGAAAATTATCTTTAATGGAAAGCTCAAAACATACTACAAGGAAGCTATTGCAGAATAAAAAGGCTTTCAGGCAAATTAAACTTCTAGAATCATATAATTGATAAAACTAGTTTAAATTACTAAGGGGAAAGCAGAAAACTAATATAGGAAGAAATATTACAATTGCTGAACTCTGTTATGCATTATTTATGCATGTCACTGTCTTACTTTGCTATATCAGACTTCGCAGTTGATGCTGTTTTATAGGGACTACATTTAAATTTGGGTAAGAAATTCAAGATGACAAAGATACTAGCATTAATATATTTGCTCTGTCAGAGAGTTTCTAGACCAAGTATTCTTTCTGCAAGTAACAGCTCACTAATTACTCTAATGAAGAACTGAATAGTTTCAGCTGTTTCTTGGACAGAGCCCATGCAAGGCCAAGTGGGAACATAACAGGAGCCACAAACAGATGGCCATTTTAGGAGACAGTGACTGTTGACCCAGAAGTTCCACAAGCAAAGCTTATGGCTTAGTCTTTCTACTGATTCTTACTGAAAAGTAGCACTCTTGTGTGTTCCAGTTATTTAAACTATCTTTAACAAATATTAATATTAACTAAATTACAAGCTATATTTGCCAAAAATTCTATCTTACAAGCTACTTGTGTAGGTTGTGGTTTGTATCTAGGTGTTCCCCCAAAGCCTCATGTAGTCACTGGGGTGGGCCTCAAGACTATGTGATCAATTCGGGATTCAATGCTGGGATTATGGCTGTGATGGCTGCTGGGATTACGGGTGTGAGAGCTACACCTAGCCTGGGGCAGACAGCCCAAATGCAGCCTAAGTAGGGGAGAGAGGCTTGCTCTTTGCTTCCTCTGCTGCTGGGCCACTGTTCCTCCCTTTTGGCTCTTGATCTCTTGCTGCTTTGAGCCGCCATGAACTGCTGCTCTCTGCCATATGGCACTCTGCCTTGGAGCCTGCTGAATATGGACTGAAACCTCCACAAATTGTGAACTAAATACACCTTTCCTTCCTTTATTCTGGCTGTTGGGTATTTTGTCCCAGCAATGGGAGAAGAGTAAGGGAGACATGTAGTCATTAAATATTTCAGCATATCTTGAAATATGGTCTATACCTCATAAGCTACTAGCTAGTTTATAACTTTGTTTGGTTTATTAGTTGTTTTTCTATTCTTTTCAGGCAGATACTGATACCTCAGTTCATGAAGTTAATTTGTTCTACAGTTTTGGAAAAGATTCCCATAGTTACGTTTGTACAGGAAATATGGCTGTCGTTCTGTTTTTCACCTGATGCAGTTTACAAATAAAACAAAATTTTGCCCAGTGCTTCTATTTGCAAATCAAGTTGTTTGCAAACAAAATCATCTGTGAAGGAAGGTACCACTGTATTTGAACATATTTCTACAAATAAGAACTACATTATAGAAAATCATATTATTTGCCAGCTTTTTCTTTCACTACACTTCATATGGGGGCTAAAAATGTTAACTAACCCGTGATGACCTGAAATTCTATTCTTTTAAAATTTTCATTTTATTTTGAATTAATAATAATTACCTTTTTTTTTTTTTACCATAAATGATTAAATACAATTTTTCTTTTCTTCATTGCTATCTTCCTTGGAAAAGATTCTATTAGTCTGAAACTGTTAAAATGGTTTTAGACATTGCCCTACTTGAGTAATTATATGCTATGATAGAATGTGTGTGTCTTTATGTGTTCATCAACATTTCCCTGGGAGGAAGCGGGAGAGAGAGAGAAAGAGAGAGAGAGAGACAGAGACAGAGCCAGAGAGCCAGAGCCAGAGACAGAGAGAGACACAGAGAGAGTCTCTATCACTTACAGAAAATCTTGGGTCAGTTTTTAATCTTATAAATCCCATGTGTTGAAGGGGTGGGAGCACAAAGCAAATGCCACCTATGGCAGGGTACATGTGGGTGTGGGTGACACCAGCTTCTGAAACTGGGAGGCTTACACATGTTATCTGACACCTTCCTCTCTAGAGAAAGAAAGAAATTGATGTTTATTTAGGAATATAAATAAATATTTTCTAGAGGGATGAAAAAATCCTGTGTTTATAACCCATGGAATATAAACAAATGGCTCCTGGGAAGATTGTCTATAAATCTCTCAGAAGGCCTCTGTGTTTAACTCCCAAGACTTGTTTTCTGTTCAGTCATATTTTTAACATGGGTTGTCAGTAATTTTTTCTCAGTAAACTCTGAATGTGAAGAAACATGAAAATATTTATGGAGCATTGTTTCTTGACAGGTATAACAAATATCTTCATATTGTTTCTTTATGCCTTGACTTTCTTTTTATTTTTTAGAATAAATTTCTTGTAAATCCAGAAAAAAAGATAGGTTATTTTCAAGAAGTTAAAATAAACCTAGACATACATTTATTTTCTCAAAATGTCAATTACAAACAGTTTTCATGATAATTCGTAGGTGAAATAGTATGACCCTACTCTCCTGTATGCATGTACATTCTCACTCATATGTTAAATAGGAGACAAAGTTTTTTTTTTTTTTTTTTTTTGAACCAGGGGTTAACTCAGGCCCTTGTGCTTGCCAGGGAAGTGCTTATTCTGCTGAGCCATCTTCCTGGCTCCTAAAGTTATTTTAAAAGGTACTATAACCTCAAAATATCTTTTCCAGAAAAATAGCATGGAGCAATTGTTATGTGTAAGTAACTTAAGCCTTCCTAGTTTATGATTGTTACTAAATATTTTTTTTTTGCAAAAGCGATAAAAGATAACACATGTTCTTATAATTGCTGGATATAATTTGCATAGTTGGAAAATTCTACCAAATTATAGAAATGTTTCTATATTATGGTAATGACCACATGCACCTATTGTTTTTGGTAGTTCGATATATGATAAGAGGTTGGGAATAAAGATTGAGAAATGATGGATTAAAGGAAAATAAATAAAATATCTATATGTTACTCCTGTTTTTACTTGCTTCAAAACTCTTATTAAACTATAGTTTATTTAAATATTTAAAACATGAGAAATAAGTAAAATATAGTAGGAATAAACTAATCTTATAAATGTTACTAGATCTATGTATGATGAAGCATAAAGATATAGAAAGAATATTTTTATTATTGAGAAAAATTAAGTTAGTCTTTATCTAATCTGTGAAAATAGGAGTCCTTTCTAATTGTGGTGTGTATATTTGCTATGTGTTTTCCTCCTACTAAATTTGTAGGGATCTAGCTGAGCTTGTACTGCTGCTTAATGGAAACATGAAAGTACCGTTCTTGTGTTGGTATACAGAGAGGGCATAATGGTGGAAAACAGTTTGAGATTACCAAAAGCTCAAACTTCTTGAGATTACAAGAAGTTAAATGTCCTGTGGGGTTAAGAGATAAGGTACGTAACTCAACATACATAAACTACTATGAATAATTCAGGACAGGACATACTGCTGATGTATTAACTAAGAAAGTTTCTGTCTTTGTGACTTTTATGGGCTGATTTGAGTCTGTCCCAAATTCGTATGCTAAAATGTAAATCTCAGTACACAAGAATGTCATAGTGAGGGCTGGCCAGATAGCTCAACAGACCAAAGTGCCTGCTTAGGAAGGCTCAGGGACCAGGGTGCAATCACTGACATGCTTGCCAGCCCCGCCCCTGGGGCATCCTGACGGAGACTGGGCGTGGTGGTGCTTGGGAGACTGAAAACCAAGGGTCACTGAGTCCAATCAGTGTAGTGGGACCCTGTAGACCCTGCACTAACTACATTAAAAAAAAGTCATAGTTAAGAAGCCATGTAGTGGGACATCTCCCCAGTGTCAGAAGCATGGTACCCTTATAAAAGGGGACATTTGAACATGGAAACATAGGGGGAAGACGGAAACGCACATGAAGAGGAGATTGCACTGATACACCAAGGGCCAGAGCTTGCTGGCAGCCACCACGACATGGAAGAGAAGCAAAAAAAGATTTCCCACTCAGTGCTTGAAAGATCCCACCTTGCCAACGGCTTGACCTCAGACTTCTAGTCTTCAGCCCTTAGCTGTGGCACCGTGCAATGTCAGCAGTCCCGGCAGCCACAGCCCTACACGGCCCTTTCCACTGAGGGAGCGGGCAACGGAGCCTTGCTCACCCACCTCAGACAGAGATACGAAGCTGAGAACGTGCGACTAAATCAAGGTGTTTACTAACCAGACTTTTAAAATCTTAATATAAGCAAGAATATACAGGGCTGGGTTGCTAGCTTGGTGGTCTAAGCACCTACCTGGGAAGCACAAGGTTTGATCCCCAGTACCCCATGCTATTCCAGCCTCGGAACCCTGAGCATGCCATGTAGCGAGACCCTGTACCAAATAAATAAATATAGAACTTACAAAGCAAAGATGTCATTTACAGAGAACTGGAATTTTGAGAGAAACTAGGTTAATTTTTATTTTTATTAACCTCACTCAAAACCTGTCTTTCACATTTATTGTTTCAACTTTGAAATAGGACTTTTATAAAACAAAATCTAATTATCTTTAACAAAGAGAATTTTTGTTCGTTTGCACAACAAAACTCATAGAACTGCATACATTTTTGAGAGAAATTTTGGTTCAGAAAGGAAAGTTGATCTGACTAGAGATTACAACAGTAACTTAGTATGATTCTTTTGCAAGGAACATAGTTTTTTTCTCCACTCTAAAATTTAAGGAATTTCAAACTTCCCAAATCCCAAACACCAAAAGCTATACTCTAAGGTTAGAATAAGTTACTCTTTGAACAATGCCATGAAATAATTAAGTTTCATCAGGTATTGTATGTCATCAAGCCCCTGTCTAGATACCAAAAGAGAAATCTGACCTTCCTCCAGACTTGGTGAGATTTCTTTTGCTTTTCCAACCATCATTTCATTAGTTTTAATATTATATATATTTTCACCACTTTCCTTAAAAACAGAGAAATTGTATTTTTTGCCATTAAATTATAATCCTGTGGAAAATAGTAAGCATTTTACATATTCTTTGTGCATATTGTCCATGTTTCGTGGGTGTCCGTTTGGTGGTGTTTTTCTTTGGAGAGAGAGATCTCACTATGTCATTGAAGCTGGCCTGAAATTTCCTGCATGTTTCTTGCCTTGGCCTCCTGAGTACTGACATTACAGGCACGTGCTACCATGGCTGGCATTTTGTGGACTCTGGATGGTAACAACAAGAGTCTCTTATGAATGCAATTGTTATGCAATAGTCATCGGGCCTGCGACACAGGGAGCCAACCGTAGACACCAATCTCTTAAAGACTAATTTTTTTTTAAAGGAATATAAAACTATTTATTGACCACTGCTCACCATTATTTACAATAAAGCAAACAATATACATTAGGATAACCTTCTGACTACTACGAAGTTGTTTTCCTGGCTTCTGCTGAAAACAGTAACCCAAATACTGAAGACTGAACCTACATGTAAGGAACAAGATGAGGTCAAGAAATAACATGCAGGTTAAGAGTTTAGATTACAAGTTTGTCCATTCATTTATTCTAGGGTCCTAAATTATGAACACTTCCAGCCACTCAGTAGGTTTCTGAGAGCCAAGTCAAGACATGTATGAATCCCGATGTTTGAGTGCAGATGTCAACTTGCTGTGAAGTAATGAGGGTCTTGAAGAATTTTTAATGTTCCCTTGTTAAGTCTTTCTTAGCAAATTCAAATAAACCAAGTTTTGACTTGCTACCTTGAGTGGGAGACTCATTGGTAGAGATAATTTTTTTCTCTTTTTGAGACGGTCTCACTATATAGTTTAGGCTGACCTTGCTCGCCCAAGATCCTCCTGCTTCAGCCTCCCTACAGCTGGTATTATACGCTTGCACTACCACACCCAGTTAGATAAAAGAATTTTTTTCGGGGGTGGGGGAAGAGTTTTGGAAGTAAACTGTATTTTTGTGACTAAAGACAGATACAGATTCTGATACGGCTGCTTTGAAAATAACTATTTTAGGAGCTGGGAAGATGGCTCAGTGGGATAAGCGCTTCCCTGGCAAGTGCAAGGGCCTGAGTTCAATGCCCGTTTCTGTAAAAGCAAAAGCAAAACAAAACAAAACAAAAATTACTTTAAACTGTCCAATTAACCACAAACCATCTATTTAACTTAAAGTTATGGCTTCAGGAAAACTTTCTATTTAACTGGAAGTGATTTCTTAGGTTGCTCAGAATGATGGCATCTCAAACATGAGGCTATCACCCATAGTTTTTGTTTTGGTGAATGTTTAAAAACGAAACAAAAACCACTTACTTCAGAATTTTACTTATACACACACAAACAAAAATCTCAGAATGGTCCTTAAGCACATGAACTAAAACATGAGCTGGACTGGGGACAATTCCCCCCAACATTAGGGAAGCACAGGAAGTATACCAGGCTATCAAATGCTCTTTTCTGATAAAGGAAGCAACTACAAAAGCTTTATTTGTTCAAAGTAACCAGTGCTATAGATGCAAAACAAACAAAACGCAACAACTCCCCCAAATACTACTTTCAAAACTGACATATTAAACTTGATTTTCATTAGAATGTTTTTCTTCACACTAGTAAATCAAAACCAAGACCCATATTATATATATATATATATATATATATATATATATATATATATATATATATATATGTATAAAAATGATGTAAGTTATTGAGCTTCATCTTCTGGACAAGAATGCCAAGTTAGTCTCTCTTCATAAGAAGCAATGACGATCTAAGGACGTTTCATATTTGCCTCTTTTGCCAGCAGCCGGTCAGCCTCATCTGAATCTTTCCGTTTCATGAGAAGCGTCAATTCTCCGCTACTATCCATGGTGCCAGTTATTCGTTCAGGATCAAGACCTCTAGCAAAGCCTCTAGGTTTGTCAGCA
>PVKA01021224.1:0-39027 GCA_004027165.1 Ctenomys sociabilis | reverse complement strand
ATACAATGTATCCAGATCCTTTGGGAAAATTCCCAGTAGGGGGATAGCCGGCTTGAATGGGATTTCTAGTCCTACTCTTTTGAGGAGTCTCCACATTGACCTCCACAATGGTTGTACCAGTCTACATTCCCACCAGCAGTGGAGAAGCGTTCCCTTTTCCCCACAACCTCTCCAACATTTGTTGTTGGTTGATTTCCTTGATAGCCATTCTTTCTGGAGTGAGATGATATCTCAGTGTTGTTTTTATTTGCATTTCACGAATAGGGCTGGGGATGTAGCTCAACAGCATGGTGCCTGCCTGGCAAGTACAAGGTCCTAAACACTATTAGTACAAATATTTCTTCTCATTAAACTAAGAGAAAATAGCTGTATACATATCCTATTATGTAAATAGAGATATATATTTTTTCACTACAAATGGTTCTTCATTTACGTACCCTTTTATGTTTTGTTTTATCAGAGATGGGTGTTCCATTGCCATTCAAATAATGTATGTGCTTAAAGTCAGCAAAATAAACAATATAGTCCAATAGTCCATAATAGTAGTAGATTATCAGCAGAACTGGCAATGGAGAGAAAACATTCTCTCAGGCTTTCACAGAGAGCAAATTGGTCAAGCAATGGCTGTGACTCATCCACATGGCTGACACTGACAAAGGATCTACAAAGTGTGGTACAGGGTCTCAGGATAAATCTTGAGGGGGCTTGACTGACTTTATCAGACACAAAAGTTACATTTCTTGTTATATAGGTCTTGCTTTAACTTGGTCTTCACTATACAGTAGAAAAGTATAAAAGCAAGGTGTAAAAAGTAAAACCATATTAATAGGCTTAGCTGTGAAAGGCTCAAGTCAACAACTTTTGACATTGCCAGTCCTACGGACAACCCACTATTATTATGCAGTGCTGAACTATACTGGAATATTTTGCTGAATTCACACACCTGCAATATTTAAATGACAATGGAATATACTTCTCTGACAAAACTAAACAAAAAAAGGGGACACAAATGAATGACCATTTTGTATCTGTATATTCAAAATAAGACAGATATAAGCTACATTCTCTTAATTCAATGAATAAAAAGATTTGTTTTAATAGTGTTTCTGGGCAGGATATCATGTAAGCATCTTGTACAATGAATGAATAACCACTAAGACAACAATATGAAATCTATTTATTACTGAAACTGTCCTACTAATTGGTTTTCAAATTGCCTCATTATTTGTTTCTCAATAAAATTATTTTTTAAAAATGTTGTTGATGAGCATTTCACAGCTCAGCATAATAATATGGTTTTACTTCTTGTACTTTGTTTTTGTACTTCTCTGCCAGATGGTTAAGACCAAGATATAGCAAGACCTATGTAACAAGAATTGTAGCTTTTGTAACCGATTAATATCAGTCAAATTCCCTCAGGATTTATCCTGAGACCCTGTACCGCAGTTTGTATATCCTTTGTCGGTATCAGCCATGTGGATGAGTCACGGCCATTGCTTGAACAATTTGTTCTTTGTGAAAGCCTGAGAGAATGTTTTCTCTCCATGTGACTCTCCTTTGGCACCCTCTACATCATTGATCACTTTTCTCTGTGGCCCCATAGTCTCTTTGAACAGAAAATTTGGGACATCACTGAGTTACAGGATAGGTTATGTTATGTCCTGACTCCTCACTGACCTTGAGGGTTAGGGACAAAATATTGGCTATCCTTCTTTTTCTCTAATTTTTGGTCTGTATACTTCAGTTGTTAACTATCCAGAAGAGAAGCTTAATGGTATCATTGCCCTATAACAGAGGCAGATGAGCTCCACATCACCATCTGTCTGAATATCAAACACCTTAGACATAACATGGAACAGGTATTTTCGAACAATAATTGATATTCTAAGCTTTAAATCCTTATAAAATGTGAAAAAACACTTACATATTTTTACACAGAAATTTAGAAATCTAACCATATACAACAATGTAGCAAGACAATCTTACAGCATTTTTTCTTCCTTTTCTTTTGTTACCTTTTTTTTAAAAAAAATTTACTTTACAATGAGTACAGCAATAATTGATATGATGTTAGAAGGAGTATGCATTTAGAAGACAAGAATGACAGGTATTTCAAGCATGGTTTTAAAATTACACATTGCTGTCCTCAGTGCAGTTGTTTAGTTCACAGATATCAGCATATACAGTTAGGGTGAGAATTCTACTAATTTACTGCTAGTTTCAAAAACCTGATGGAAATTCTTAGGACCATTGCTCAACCATTTTGTTTATATAAATGTATGGTTTTGCCCCTGCCATGTTTCCTAATGTTTTTTGAACCAGGTATTGAACTCAGGCCCTTGTGCTTGCCAGGCACGTCCTTATTCCACTAAGCCATCTTCCCAGCCCCCATGTTTCCTAACTTTTCTCCTTGCTCTCACTTCATTGTTTAATCCTTAAATTCTTGCTTTCCGTTTGACTGTATTATGCCTGTCAATTTTTATTTCTTCTTTTGATGTCCTACACTAGGGAGACTATATTTTATGTATACATGTGGTCTACTTTATTTCTCTTATGAGTATATCTTCAAATGGCATCCACTTATGTAAGAAAGCTTCAAGTTTATTATTTTTTATACTAGGGTGATGTTCCAATGTATAAAAACACCATATCTTTTTCATCCATTCCTCAGGTGACAAGCATTTTGGTTGCTTCCAAGATTTGTCTATCACAAAGTATGCTTCCATTAACATAGGTGCACGTGTATCACTATGATATGATGTTTTCAGTTCCTCCAGGAAAATTCTCAGAAAGAACATAGCTGGATTGAATGGGATTTCCAGTTCCAGTTTTTTAAGGAGTCTCCACACTGATTTCCATAATAGTTGCATCAGTCCACATTCCCACCAGCACTGCAGAAGGGTTCCTTTTTCCCCACAGCCTCTCCAATATTTATTGTTAGTTGATTTCTTTATGATAGCCATTCTATCTGGGGTGAGATTGTATCTCATTGTTGTTTTAATTTGCATTTCACGGACTGCTAGTGATGTGGAGATTTTTTTCACGTATTTATTAGCTTGTAGAATTTCTTCTTCTGAGCAGTGTGTGTTCATCTCAATGCCCATTTCTGAATGGCATCTTTAAATTTTGGCGCCCTAATATTTTTTAGTTGTTTATAAATTATGGAGAGAAGGCCTTTGTCTGAGTGCTTATTAGTTAAGATATTTTCCCAATTTGTGGGTTGTCTTTTTCATTCTGTTAGAAATTTTTGTGGATGTGCAAAAACTTCTCAGTAAGAGGAGGTCCCAGTTCTTAATTCATTCAAGTGTTACCCATGCAGCTTGATTTTTGTTCATGAACTGTTTTCTACCCCTATGAAACTACAAGACCTCTAAGAGTAACATACTGTTTATATTTTGAAAATTTTTACTTTTTAGATGTCTTGGAGATAAATTTAAACTATCAAAGGCAAAAAATTAAACTGAACTAAATTTCTTCAAATATTCATTTTGAGAACTTGCCAGTGTACAGGACACTGAAGTAAATACAATCGTATGCAGAAGAATGTCCCTATCATCAATAATTATATACTCTTATAGCAGATAAACGCTCATTAACCCCAAAACTACCTTTTCATTTGGGCTTTCTCAGTTCCAAAAGTCTCTCTAAATAAAATGTTTTTTCTTAAAAATGTTCAGTAATATTTGGCACAAATTAATCTTTCTTTTTTTTAATTTTTTGTATTTTAGGACCCAGTCTACAGGGTTTCACTGCGTAGATCAGACTCATAGTGATCCTCCTATGTACAGCCTCCCAAGTGCTGGAATTACAGGCACCCGCCACCACGCCAAGTCTCAACTGCCCTCTCAGTGCACCTTGGGGACTGGGGCTGGCATCACAGGCCCAGAAATCGAACCCCCAGTCCCTGCATCTGCCTAAGCAGGCTCATTATGCCACTGAGCTATTTGACCAGTGCAGGCACAGATTAATAAAAAAGCACTTCATTGTAACTCTCCTAAGTATAAAGGTCAATAAGGAAGATATTATCTTCACATTTTGGTCATCTCTCTGGTTTGCTTTCTTAACAGATATTTCACATTTAGTTATGTTTAAATATTGTTTGAATAGTAATGATCTCTCCATAGAAGAATTTGTGTTCCAGCTCTTAATCTACCTGTATATAATTTTAAAAATTAATAGCAAAATAAACATTGATATTTATCAATCTACAAAAATTATGATATGACAAATACAATATAAGGATAAGCAGACTGAGACTAAATTTCTAGGTTTGCCAATTGCTACCACCTGTGTGTCCTGTTTCATTTATTAAACCTTTTGTTATGCAAGGAAATTGAAAAAATTACCAATTGAGAAAATGTATATTAAAAATGTATTATAAAAGTTGAAGTGCTATATAAATAAAAAGTATCATTATAATATATTGTTTGCAATAATGACCCCATACCTTCAAAATACTAAACTGTCAATTTAAATTTATTTTAATTTTATACAAGCAATTCCTATGAGTTGGGTACTCTGTATTGTTGACTGAAGCAAGATTTGATTATATTTTTTATGACAGTTTATGTATAATTATTGTGTTAAGCAGCTTTTTAAGTGTCCTTACAATCAAAATATTCATTCATACTCTAACAGACTACTACTTACAAAAAGTGCCATTTACTTCTTGTGATATGTCATTTACATAACATAATATAATTACTCTGACTTACTTTTTTTCACCTCTTTATCACAAGTGTGGAAAAAAGTCAGAATAGACTAATCATGTTACCATCAAAAATAATCAAACTAAAATAATTGAAACTCACAAGACAGTTACCTTGCTTATCTCCAAGTTGCATTATTTGCGGGAAAAAATAATTAAAATTTAAAAGATCAAGCTATACTGCCCCCTGACTAAGCCATAATTTCTGAAGGAAATACCTGCCATTATCATTTAACATGACTAAATGGGCATTTGTTTCCTGTATTGCAGCAATTCAGATGTCTGAAAAAGTTTGGTGAATGGTTTTAGTTTGGAGAATATGGCACATATTCCAAGAGACTGTGGGAAAGTGGGAATAAGAAAAGAAATGTAACCAATAGTTAACTGTGCCTGGTTTGGTTCAAATTACAGGACAATTTTGTATTTTGACACAGATGAAAATGAAATATGGCACAAACACATAGAATAGAAATGCACAAAGCATCTGGCAACTTAAATTTTTAAGAGAAAAAGAAAGCATGAAACTTTACAACCCACACGGAACATTATGTTTGAAATGGTACAGCTAAGTTCACTATTTTTCTTAGTCTTTCACATGGCTTTCTTCCTGTCAGTTACACCACAGATACCACATAATATGCAAGAAATGAACCAGCTGCATTTTCAGTGAAGTTATGCTGACTATCAGAAGACTCATTTAATTTCTGTAAAATATAGACATCATACATTAAGTATAAACAATTTAAGTATTTTTCTAATTCAACCTGAAGATTTGCTACTAGATAGGCAGATGAATAGATATTTCACCATTTTGCTGGATTCCCAAATAGTAAACATCAAAGGGATTACAAGCATGTGCTCCTACATCCACCTAGTCCTAGTCATTTTTAGTACATGTTTACAATTAATGCAATTTACAATCCTCTTGGGAGTAGTTACTTGTACTTATTACAGCTTAGGTGTTTTACACTTTTCTCCCCCTCACCTCTTTTCCTCAAGTGCCTCTATCCCCTTTTTTGTACGTATTGTTTTCTTTCTTTCCTTCTTTCTTTCTTTCTTTGGAAGAGTACTAGAAATAAAACTCAGGAACATGTGCTTGGCAGGTAGGTGCTGTGGTGCTGAGCTATATTATACTTATTGATATTATATGTATTAGCTCATATTATTGCATATAGTGTTACATTATTTGGGGTTATTAGGTTTGTGTTCATAGCCCATATTTATTCTTCTTTCCCCTTCCCTTCCTCACTTATAGTCCTAGTTCTCTTGAATCCCTATTGCTAGAGATCCGTCCCCTTGTCCCTATGTATCAATCTTGTATCATTCTCTTTGTACTATGTTTGACTTAGATGAAAGATATGATATCACATTTAAGCTTAGTCCTACTTCTTCAACATCCTAATATGTCCCTACTTTTACCACAGTAACCTAAGGTAAACAATTTGTGTATTTAATCCAAGCTCAAGATTTCATGCTAGATAGGCAGATGAATAGACATTTCACCATTTTGTGGGCTTCCCAGATTGTTTGATTTTGTTTTGTTATTCTTGATGAGAATAATTGGTACATTTAAGAAACAGTTTGAGAAGCTAAATAAACAGTAGGTTCTCACATCTTCAGATATTAAAGATGTAAATTTATTAAGTAATTTAACAAATATTTATGCAGTTTCTACTGTGTTAGCTGAAGTTTTCTTAGGAGGATAGGGGACATTGAGTAATAAGAAAAATAAATAAATAATTACCAGTAAGTAAACTTGTAAGTAACAATAAAAAAAGAAGAGACTCACATACAGAACTTAAAGTAGGTGGTCCTCAGAGACTTTAAAGTGACATATAAACTGGGATGCAAGTATAAGGGGACAGAACCCATGGAAATAGTGGTGGAAGATGGTCTCCTACCTTATATTCTTACATTACATGGGCCAACTTGGGACTTCAGCTGCAAATGCAGTGGTCAAATTCACGTCATGCAGACATTGTTCCACCAAAAACATGTACAGTGGTTTTTCACTTTCTATTTTAGGAACTGTGGGAAAACCTTAGTGTCCACTCAGCCAATATTTAAGAGACTTTAAGAAATTATTTGCCACTGAGAGATAATTCTTAACCAATGAGAGAGCTCGAGAATAAATTCTCTAACCGTTTTTTCTTTCTAATGTCATTGCTGAGAAACCTTCTCTACGCTTTTGCAACATGAAATAAAACTTTGTATCCTGGCACTATCAAACACTTATTGCCTCCCAAAGTGATTTCAAAGAGTACCAGTAGTATTAGTGGTTTTTTCTTCCCTTTGTCGTCTGCTGTGTTCCTTTAATCTTCCTTCTTAGGCTTACCATCCAGCTGAAGTATCAAAACTCAAGTTCTGTTGAGCTGTGCTGTGGGAAGTAAAAATGAGACAAGTGTGACTAATTGTACTGCAGACAGAAGACGTGACATATCGCTCATCTGTAGAGGAATAAAGAATATATATGCAAATAAGTTGTAGTTGTATTTTAAAATTCTGTGATTAGTGATAGATTTTATTGGAGACAGTGATAGTAGTGGGGAAGAGAGGAGCACAAACAAGGGGAAGGGGAAGACTTCATTCACTCTGAAGACATGGAGAGGATCAAGGGCAAGAGATGGGAAGACATCTGACCTGAGACCAGTAGAATGAGACTCTATGAACTTTTTATAGGGGTGGAGTTTGAGGATCAGGTTTAGTGATGCACAAGGAGCTGACTGGAGGCTCTCTTGTGTGTGTAGGCAAGGTAAAAGTAAGTTGTACCCAGGGCTGCAGAGAGGAAGAAGGAGCAAGTAGTCTTTGGGGAGATAAGCTGTTGTTTTGGGGATTCAGCCATGTTGGATCAGGGCCATGACAATTTAGCAGTTTGTACTCAGGCTGAAACATGTCAATTATTTACTGAAATGTGTAAGACTAAGAAATATGTGTGTATGGTGGGGTTGGAGTCAAACATTATGGGAGGTGATCATGGGGGAGTAGAGGTATTTATGTTTGAAAGTGTCAGTGTCCTGGTTATGCCATATGCTTATTGTGGGACTTCATTATTTCAGTTTCAAAATTTCTTTGTCACTGATTTAGAAAAAACGTATTGCCCACAGAATAATCGTAAATTTGGAGCCTGAAAATATGAGTTTTAATGAGGTTTAGCTTTTCATAAATGTGAAATTAAAATCTCCTATCCAAACCTATTTTATCATTTATCAAAAGAGGATGACGACACTTTTCTCACAAAGTATTTGAAAAGTTCAAACAAAACCGAAAAGAGTGAACATACTTTGGAATCCACGAAGTGCCATCCAAATATCAGACTTTTTTAATAACTAGGAGCCAAATAGAATACATCACTCAATTGATGGGTGGAAGTGAATTGTCTTAACTTGAGTAAAATTGTGCCACATTTGTTGTATTAAGTCATTTAACATTTATTGAGAAGTACATTTCCACACTTTGATAGGCTGAAACTATAACCCTTCAAAGAAAAAATGTCTCAATATCTGCCTCTTTTTGCTGGAAAGGGCAGAATTGTTCCCATTCCTTTCTCCCACCAGAAGGATGGTGTGGGACAACCTCCATCTGACCTTGAGCACCTACAAATGTCCAAGCTTGGATACCACAAGCTTAGTACTTGATATTCATTATTCTCCCCTTAAAGAAAATACAAGAGAGGGCCAGCCAAATAGCTCAGTGAATTAAAGCACCTGCTTAGGCAGATACAGGGGCTGAGAGTTTGATCTCTGGGGCTGCCATGCTGGCCCTGCGCCCAGGGAGTGCTGAGATGGCTATTGAATCTGGGTGTGGTGGTATGTGCCAGTAATCAGAGCACTGGAGTCTGTAAACAGGAGGATCACTATAAGTCCAATCTACACAGTAAGACCCTGTAGACCCTGTCCTAAAATTTAAAAAAAGATAAGATTACTGTTGCTATCATTAAAATATGACTACAAAATAATTTATGTGTCTTATCAAATATCTATTGCACTAATAAATGGCTCAGTCAATTTATGGCAACTTGTAGAACGTGTGATTAGGACAAATTCCTGTCATTTGAGTTTTACCTACTTTTTTGCCATTTAGTAATCCATTCTTACTAGATGCATTTTTATCTTAGTAAAACAGGGGGAAATGATGACTGCCAAGTATTGTGGCAGCCCAAATACTTCAAGAAACATTAAATGAATCATTTTTCAAATAAAATAGCTGAGGTTGAAAGGTATGGATGTATTTTTATACAGTTATTTAGTTAGAGAACCGTAACTCTTGATTTTAGCACCCCTTACTCCACTGATATCCTGTAATTTTAGATCATGCTCATGTAGTTAATATAAAAGTTCTAAATAAGTTATAGCCAAATCATTACTAGTCAAATAAAATGTGAACAACACAAGTTATTTTTTATTTACTCATACCCTTATCAAACTAAAGAAATTTACATATGAAACTACATTTTTAAAAAGAATTAAAGAGTTGTGTCAGGACCATACCACAGTGGAACTTTATATTGTTAATCATCTAATGAACCCATACAACGGGAAATGCTGTGAATTTGTCATGGAAGTCACAAATAAAACACTTACAGATGTAAAGGGCAGGACACTCACTCAACATGAAGGCAAACTGAGACTGGTGGAAAACACTCAAGTGCCAAAAGTGCATGTTGATGAGTTCAAGTTCGTACCAAAATTTAAATTATTTAACACAAATAACCTATGGATTTCTCTTGCAGCAGTTAAAAGCATGCTGGAACAGAATGCCATTGACACGGAAATCATTGTGAATACAAAGACTTTGGATAGAGGCCTAAATGTCATTGTTAGAAACTGCAGCAGGGGCTCTGATAAATGTTTTGAGAATTCCTGAAGTATTAATGTTCCAAGAAGCCATTTTCTTCCTGTAAAAAACACATAAGGCTCAAACACGCCTGCGCCCACCCAGCCCCAGAGACGGGCCCGAGACAACACGGCGGACGCTGCCAACCTCCTCCATCCCGCCCACGCCACCCGAGCCGAGAGACCGGAGGAGACAGCGCAGCCGACTCTGCTATCCTCCTCCATCCCGCCCATGCCCGCCCAGCCCCAGAGACCTCCCGAGACAGCAAGACCAACGCCAGCAGTCTACTTGATCCTGTGTGTGCCGCCCAGCCAGATACCGGCCTGAGACAGTGGCTGACTCCAGCAGCCTCCTGGATCCCGTGCCAAGCTCTCCCAGCGAGAGCGAATTTGCACGACTCACCAGGCTTCCCAGATCAGTAAGAGTGTGGTGAGTCTGAGGGAGAGCCATTGGCTTCTTCCCACCAGTGCTACCCGTATCCCTGCCCCCAAGCCCTCCAAGCCAGTGACTGGCCTGAAACCTCAAGACCCACTCACCAACACATCCCGGGATCTCCTGCCCTAAAGCACGCTGAATAAGTGGGAATTGACCTGACTCTCTGGGCATCAAAGCTCAGTGAATATAGAACTCCAGGCCCGCTGTGCCCGAGAGTCATTTCCCAGGGATTCCCTGCCCCTCTACCCCCCCGTGGCCCAGTGAGAGCTCCAGGCGCACCATGCCAGAGAAACATTTCCAGATGATTACTGGTCCCAACCCACAGCCCAAGACGCAGTGCACGACGGCCTGGAGTGAGAACTCCAAGCCTGCCATGCTGGAGGGACATTTCTCAGCAATCCTCGGTCCTATGACATGGCCCGAAACCCAGCATAGCCTGGCCAGTGAGTGAGGGCTCCAGGAACGCTGCATCAGAGGGACCTTTCCCAGCCTTCTCAGATTACGGCCTGTAGACCCAGACCCAGCACAGGCTGGCCGACCCAGTACAGCCTACTCAGTGAATAAGATCATCCACTATCCTTTTGTGAGCCCAGAAGACCCACAAAAGTCCAGGCCCGCCCACCTGAGGAATGACCTGCCTGACACAGGAGGGCTGACCCCGGGAACCAACAGAGGGGAAGCAAAGGAGCTGCAGCAAAAAAGGAACTGAACACAACAGCTAGATCCAGGATAGGCATACCTGGAAAATCTCAAACTTAATAGACTGGCACCCGAATCTCACAACAGGCTAAAGTTATAGCTGCACCAAAGCTCTACACCAAAGGTCAAAGGGCAGTGCTATACAAAATGACAAAGAGAAGGGGAAAAATGTAATCCCAGACCTCGAGTCCATCAGGAAGGACAGAGCACACTAGCTCAGCTGGAATGAACGAATTAACAGGTACAACAGCAAGGGAACAACAGCAGAAAGCTATAGAGGAAATAAAACCAAAAGTAATTCCCCAAATTAAAAAAGAAATATCTGAATACATAGTATCTGAAATAAAGAATGCATTCCAGAAACTTTGGTTGGAAAAATTATGCTCACCCAGAACAAGTGCAGAGAGCACTATTCCACCTCATATATATGAATTAACAGCATCTGAAGCAAAGAAACAACAACAGAAAGATCATGAGGAACTCACAGCAGAAATAAGTTCTGAAATCAAAAAAGAACTTTTTAAAGTCATGCGATCTGAAATACAGAAACAAGTCCAGAAAAATACAGAGGAAATCGAACTTGGAAGAAACACAGCAGAAAAAGAATTAATAACTACCTCTAAAGAAGATATGAATAAAAAAATTGAGGAGATCAGAAATATGATGGATTCCTTGAATGAGCAATACAGAAAAGAAATAGAACACATGAAACACAGTCAAAGAGATATAGAAGAATTAAAATATCAATTACAGGTCTACAAAACCATCTGAGTGAAAGCAAAGACAGAGTTTCAGATCTTGAAGATGCCGGAGCAGCTAGTGAAAAGGTGACAAAGGATCTCTTAAAAACAACAAGAATGCAGTAAAAAATAATCCGTCACCTTCAAGATGATGCCAGGATGAACAATGTGAGAATGATTGGTATCAACGACAATGAAGGAGTCAATACAAATGACATAAAATGAATTTGGGGAGAAATAATTGCAGAAAACCTCCCAAATATGAGGAAACAATCCAACGTTCAGGTCACATCAGTATACAGAACACCAAATAATTTCAACCCAAGTAGAAACACACCGAGACATATAATAGTTAAGATCACAGAAATCCAACACAAAAATAATATACTGAAAGTTGCAGTAGAGAAGAAAGAGCTCACATTCAAAGGAAAACCCATCAGAATTACAGCTGACTTCTCTTCACAAACAAGGAAGGCAAGGAGAGCATGGAGCAGAGTTCTTCAAGTCCTACACGAAAACAAATTCCAGCCCAAACTATTATATCCTGCAAAACTCTCTTCCAAGTTTGATGGCAAAGTGAAATACTTCCACGACAAAGAACAACTAAAGAATTTCATGATGACAAAGCCATCCCTTCACAGGCTGCTGAAAGAGGTTCTAGAGAGAGACCACAACGACCAGAACTCCATGAATGAGAATGGAAGGAACCCACTAAACAGGACAGTCAATTAAACACAGGTTACAAAGGAGTAAACAACACCAGGTAAATATCATGACAAACATAAGTCAGCACACTTCAATTATAACCATAAATGTAAATGGACTCAATTCTCCAATTAAGAGAAATAGACTGGCACAGTGGATTAGGAAACAAAATCCAACAATATGCTGTATACAAGAAACACACTTAACACAAAAGGACATTCATAGGCTCAAAGTCAAAGGATGGAAAATAATACTACATGCCCCAGCACCTCAGAAAAAAGCAGGAGTAGCAATTCTGCTCTCAGACAGTCTCAACTTCAAACCAAGAATCATCAAACGACACAAAGAAGGCCACTATATACTGGTCAGGGGAAAAATTCAAGAGCAAGAAGTAACACTCATAAATATTTATGCACTAAACACAGGAACACCCAACTATGTAAGACAAATCTTAATAGACATGAAAAACTTAATGTCTAAGAACACAATCTTACAGGAGTTCTTAACACACCCTTACCTCAAAAAGATAAGTCAAACAGAGAAAAAATTAGCAAGGAAGTAGCAGAACTGAACCAGAGCTTGCAACAAATGGACCTGGTGGACATATACAGAGTGTTCCACCCAACCACAGATGAATACACATTTTCTTCAGCTGCACATGAGTCATTTTCCAAAACAGACCACATCCTAGTCCAGAGGTCATGCCTAAGTATATGCAAGAAAATAGAAATTATTCCATGCATACTCTCTGACCACAATGCAATGAAATTGGAAATAAATGACAAAAGAAACCAGAAAAACTCACTAAATTCATGGAAACTAAACAACACCCTACTCAGCAATCAATGGGTTGCAGAAGAAATTCAACAAAAATTCAACAATATCTACAATTCAATGAAAATTCAAGTACAACTTACTGGAATTTATGGGATGCGGGGAAAGCAGTTCTTAGAGGGAAAATAATAGCTATGAACTCACACATCAGGAAAACAGAAAGGGAACAAATTAGCACCTTAATGTTGCACCTCCATCAACTAGAAAAAGAAGACCAAACGAAACCCAGAGCACAAAGACGGGAAGAAATCATAAAGATTAGAGGAGAAATTTACTCAATTGAGATGAAAAAAACAGTTCAAAGAATCCACAAATCAAAAAGTTGGTTCTTTGAAAAACTAAATAAAGTTGATAAGCCTCTTGCCAACCTCAACAAAAAGAGGCAAAAGAAAATTCAAGTACAAGCGATAAGGAATGAAAAGGGTGAAATCACCACAGACCCAGTGGAAATTCAGAAAAATATTAATACTTACTTCGAGAATCTTTACACTCACAGAATAGAAGACACAGAAGAAATGGACAGATTCCTTGAAAGGTACAAATTACCAAAACTGAATCAAGAAGATATAACAACTCTCAATAAGCCGATGACAGCCAACAAAATACGAAACGTAATAAAAAGCCTACCGACAAAGAAAAGTCCAGGGCCTGATGGATTCACAGTTGAATTCTATAAGAAATTTATAGAAGATATATTCGCCACACTCCACAAACTCTTCCATGAAGTTGAAAAGGAAAAGTCCTCCCGAAATCATTTCTGGAGGCAAGTATAATACTCATTCCAAAACCAGGGAAAGACACAACCAAAAAGGAGAACTTCAGGCCAATCTCCCTCATGAACATAGATGCAAAAATACTCAACAAAATCCTGGCAAACAGAATACAGCAAATAATCAAGAAGATCATACACCACGACCAGGTAGGATTCATCCCAGGGATGCAAGGATGGTTCAATATTCGAAAATCTATAAATGTAGTACACTATATCAATAGACTGAAATCTAAAAACCACATGATCATCTCAATTGATGCAGAGAAAGCCATTGACCAAGTCCAACACTCATTCATGTTCAAGGTCCTACAGAAAATTGGAATAGATGGACTCTATCTTAACTTGATAAAAGCCATCTATGACAACCCAAAAGCTCACATAAGCCTAATTGGGGGAAAAACTGAAATATTTTACTCTTAAATTGGATACAAGACAAGGATGTCCTCTATTGCCCCTCCTATTCAATATAGTCTTGGAATCCTTAGCAACAGTCATTAGAAAAGAGAGAGAAATAAAGGGAATAAGAATAGGGAAAGAAGTTAAATTATCGCTATTTGCAGACAACATGCTACTTTACTTGGAAGACCCCAAAAATTCCACCAAGAAACTACTAGAACTGATATGGAAATTCAGTAGCTTAGCAGGATACAAAATCAATACGCATAAGTCAATAGCATTCCTCTATACAGATAACAAGCACAGTGAAAGGGAAACAATAGAAACAATACATTTTATAATGGCACCACAGAAAATGAAATACCTTGGAATTCACTTAACCAAGGAAGTCAAAGATCTTTTCATGGAAAATTACATAACTCTAAGAAAAGAGATTATAAAGCATTTCAGAAAATGGAAAGATATTCCATGCTCCTGGATAGGAAGAACCAACATCGTGAAGATGGCCATACTGCCAAAATTGCTGTACAGATTTAATGCAATCCCTCTCAAAGTGCCACCATCATACTTCCCAGATATAGAGAAATCAATCTTAATATTTATTTGGAACCACAAATGACCTAGAATAGCAAAGGCAATCTTGACCAATAAAGACAAGGCAGGAGGCATCACAATTCCTGATTTGAAATTATACTACAAAGCCACTGTGATAAAATCAACATGGTATTGGCAACAAAATAGACCTGAGGATCAGTGGAATAGATTAGAAGACGCAGAGGCATCTACGAAAACACTCAGCCATCTTATCTTCGACAAAGGGGCTACGCAAGCTCACTGGAAGAAAAAGAGCCTCTTTAACAAATGGTGCTGGAAAACATGGCTTTCTACATGCTGAAAACTAAAACTTGACCCAGCTCTATCACCATGCACTAAGTTAAACTCAAAATGGATGAAAGATCTAAACGTTAAAACAGAAACACTCAATCTCCTGGAAGAGAAAGTAGGAGGAACTCTTGAAGTCATAGGGGTAGGTAAAGAGTTCATGAACAAACATATATTTGCACGGGAAGCTCTTGAAAGAATCAACAAATGGGATCAACTTTTCTTAAAGAGCTTCTGCATGTCAAAAGAAATTGTCAACAGAGTGAAAAGACAACCCACAAACTTTGAAAATATCCTAACTAATAAGCAATCAGACAGAGGTCTACTGTCTAGAATTTATAAACAACTAAGATATAACAGGGCCCTCAAATTTAAAGACCCAATTCAGAAATGGGCATCTGAGATGAATACACACTTCTCAGAGGATGAAATTAAAGAGGCGGACAAATATATGAAAAAATGCTCCACATCGCTAGCCATTCGTGAAATGCTAATAAAAACACTGAGATACCATCTCACGCCAGAAAGAATGGCTATCATAAGGAAATCAACCAACAACAAACGTTGGAGAGGTTGTGGGGAAAAGGGAACACTTCTCCACTGCTGATGGGAATGTAGACTAGTACAACCATTGTGGAGGTCAACGTGAAGACTCCTCAAAAGAGTAGGACTAGAAATCCCGCTCAAGCTGGCTATCCCCCTACTGGGAATTTTCCCAAAGGACCTGGATACATTGTATCATAATGATATATGTGTACCTCTGTTTACAGTAGCGCAATGTGTGACAGCAAAATCTTGGAAACAACCAAGATGTCCATCACATGAGGAATGGTTGAAAAACATGTGGTTTTTCTATATAATGGAGTATTACTCAGCTATTAGGAATAATAAGTTCGAAGCATTTATACTGAAGTAGATGCCACTTGAACATATACTCATAAGTGAAGTAAACCAGACACACATGTGCAAATATCGCATCGTCTCCCTAGTATAAGAAGCAAAAAGGTGAAATACAACTAGAAATGTAAAACAAGAACTGCAAACAACTGAGTCCGATAAGGCAAAGTGAATGTCATATGTTGCAGGATACTAATCAGCTTTTTATCTGGATGTTTAACAACCTAAGATCACAAGTCAGAGTTGGAGAAATAGAAGAGCCCCAAGGCCAGCCAACATTTTGGCCCTAGCCTTTCAAGGTCAGTGAAGACTCAGGACATAGGTGAACCTTTACTGCAACATCATGAAACTCAGGTGAGCCCCAAATTTTCTGAACAAGGAGACTATGGAGCCAGAGAGGAAAGAGATTGAAGTTCTGTAGTTTGCCTGGGGAGAGTCACATGAAGAGAAAACTTTCTCTCAAGTTCTCACAGAGTGCAAACTCGTCAAGCATTGGCTGCGACTCATCCACATGGATGACACAGGCAAAGCATCTACAGAATAATGTACAGGACTACAAGATAAATCCTGAGAGGACTTCACTGACCACATAAGAAATATAACGTTCATGAGTTGGTATATAAGTCTTGCTCTATCTAGGTCTTAACTATCCAGCAGAAAAGTATATTATGTGGCCATAATATTAAGCTGAGCTGTAAATGGCTATGGTCGACAACTTCTTTGAATAACTCACTATTGTTGTGGAATGCTGGACTGTGATGGATTGTGGTGTTGAGTTCAACCACCTAAGTTAGTTGAATGATAATAGAGTGCCCACCTTTTACAGGTGTAGACAAAGGAAGGGGCATATAATTAAAATATCATGATGTGCGTGTATAGACAGTACAGTTGAGATAGATAATGATATGCTTCTACATAATCCTATGAGAGGCAAGATCTTCACTAATGGTGGTTTGACAGGATATTATGTCGGCTTCTAGTACTATGGTCATCCACTGGGAAAATAATTATTGAATTTTTGGTATAATTCAGGTATAAAAAATAAAATAAGTAAGCAGCTACACTCTTAATTTACTGATAAGAGACATCAGCTAAAATAATATCTGTAAATATTATATCATGTATACACCTTGTACGATACCAAAGCATTATGAAAACAGTTTGCAATGTATTAATTTAATGACTCTTTCTTGTTAAGGTGTCTTGAAACTCTCTGATTGATATTTGTACTTCAATAAAATAAAAAATAAATTTAAAAAACCACATCAGATCTGTTGCTTATAATATCAAACCTCTGTAGCATTAATACAGGATTTTTTTGTGGTGGAACCCAAAATTGAACTCAGGCCCTTGTGCTTGCCAAGGAAGCACTTATTCTACCGTGCCATCTCCTAAGCCCCAATGCAGGATCTTTGAGAATGAATGAAGCGTGGGAATATCCTACAGTGCCCTTTGTTAAAGGTAAGCAGTTCATTTACAAAGGTTCAAGATTATCTAAGAAAATTTGAATGTATACCACATTGCTTGAGTTGGATCATTTCACAGTTTCAGGGGATGTAACATTTGGCAAAAATGTTTCATTAAAAGGAACAGTTATCATCATTGTAAATCATGGCGACAGAATTGACATCCCACCCGGAGCAGTATTAGAGTACAACATTGTATCTGGAAACCTTCACATCTTGGGCTACTAAAATGAAAAATACTGTGCACACTTTGTACTAACTGTGGGCTAATAAGTTTCTTACAATGTAACCTCTAAGATTCTAAAATAGGTATTTTATTATGTGACTGATTTCTTCTTTAGTTTTCTGCTTTTAGTCTAAGAAAAGCACAGGTGGAAAAACACTTGCCTTTCATGAAGAGAATCCTGAAGGTTATCTTAAAGTGCAATACTGTTTAATCATAAAACTGAAGCAATCTGTTGGAAGATCTTTTAACAGAAGCCTCACTGACAGTTACTTTGAATTGCTTAAGTATTTCAACAATAAAGAGGTGGAGTAATATAAAAAAAGAATTAATTCATTATGCTCTACTACTAGTTTAAAATGAAAACTCACAATACTCAGAATGGATATGCTATGTTGTTCACAATATGATCTTCATAAAAATTTAAGAGAACAAAACAAAATGCACCAGTTCAATGTTGAGATTAGATCATACCTCCGAAAGAGTGGCTATCATGAAGAAGTCAACCAGAGTGTGGAGGAGAAAGGTTATGACCCAAGTACAGACTGTTAAATTGCCATGGCCCTGATACAAGATGATTGAATGCCCAAAACAACAGCTTATCTCCCCAAGGACCACTTCTCCTTCCCCACTCCAGCACTAGATACAACTTCTTTCTAACTTTTCTGCCTACACAAGCTTCTAACAACTTCTTGTGTGTCACTAAACTGCCCATCACACTCCACTCCTAGCAAAGGTCCATAAAGTCTCATCCTCCTCATCTTGGGTCAGAGGATCTTCCCTGCTCACTGCCTTTGATCCTTTCTGTGTCTTCAGAGTTAATAAAGCCCCCCCCCTTATTTCTTAGTCTCTGCTGTGGCACTGCTGCTGCCACTAAAATCTATAATTTCTTCATGCTGTGACACAGATTAGTGAATAGTGTAGGTCCTGGAGTATACCCTGCCCTGGTTTTTAGCTCCCTCACCAAGCCACCCTCTGCTTCTGCTTTTTCATCTGCTGCCTGCCATTGTTCACTTGCATCCAAAACTGGCCAGTCTCTCACTTTGCAGGAGGCTAGTGACTTTTCAGTTTTGTGATGATAACCGGTAGCTGTCAGGTACCAGGCTGTGTTATCAGCTCCTGTTGGTGAGCTCCTGGGAGCTTGAGACCATCACCACCCTTCTGACTTACCAGGGGAAAATGGTTGAAGCTGACCACCTAGGAAGCTCTTTGTTGGTGGGCTTAATACAGAGACAATGAGAAAGGCCTTGAAACAGTATTTGGAAAATCTGGATGGATAATGGAAATACTCCCGATGAAAGACTGAGAAACTAGTAAATCAAGAGGATTTGCTTTTGTTACCTTTGAAAGCCCAGAAGATGCTAAGGATGCAGCCGGTGATATGAATGGAAATTCCTTAGATGGAAAAGCCATCAAAGTGGAACAAGCCATCATTTGAAAATGGTAGATAAAGAACACCTCCGCCTCCCAGAAGCAGAGGCCTTCCTAGAGGTCTTACAGGAGGAAGTGGAAGAACTAGAGGACCTCCCTCACATGGAGGGCACATGCATGATGGTGGCTATTCTATGAATTTTAGCATGAGTACTTCCAAAGGACCCCTTCCAGTGAAAAGGACCACCACCACGAAGTAGGAGCCCTACTCCTAAAAGATAAGCTCTGCCAGGACCAGTTTGAAGCAGCAGTGGAATGGGAGAAAGAGCCCCTGTATCACACTGAAGACATAGTTATGGAAGCCCCCCTCAAAAGGAATCCCTGCCTTCTCACAGAGATGTTCGTCTCCAAGAGATGATGGATATTCAACTAAAGACAGCTATTTAAGCAGAGATTACCCAAGGTCTCACGATACAACAGATTATGCCCCACCACTAAGAGATTATATTTACCATGATTATGGTCATTCCAGTTCACATGAGGACTGTCTATTAAGAGGCTATAGCGATAGAGATGAATAGGGTCAGGATCGTGACAACTCAGATCATCCGAGTGCAGTTGCCTACAGAGATTCATATGACAATAATGGTAATTCACATAGTGCTCCACCTACATGAGGCCTCCTGCCACCTTATAGTGGAAGCAGTCTCTATGATGATCACAGCAGCTCATGAGATGGATATGGTGGAAATCGAGACAGTTACTCAAGCAGCCAAAGTAATCTCTACTCAAGTGGTTGCAATCGGGTTGGAGACAAAAATGAGGGCTTTCCCTTTCTATGGAAATAGGATACCCTCCTCCATGTGATTTCTACAGCAGCTCAAGCCATGGAGAACCAAGAGGTGGTGGTAGTGGAGGAAACTAATCCGGTAGAGGGGGAGGCAGAAGCAGATACAAGAAACAAAATTTTGGACTAAAATCTCCATTCAAAGAAACAAATAAAAGGTAGAAACTATTCTGTCATAACTACCCAAGGACTACTAAAAGGAAAATTGTGTTACCTTTTTTAAATTTTCTGTTAAGTTCCCCTACATAAATTTTGTTCTTGTGAGGAAATAAAAGTAAAACATTTTTAATTGTATTTGATTTTATGACTTGCTCTCAACAAGCAAATGTTTAAGGGTATAAGGTTTGACCTGTTGTACTAGTGTTGTAATTTTCCAAGTAAGTGTCCTTAAAAGCCACTTCCTACCTGATTTTTCCCAGTAAATAAGGCAAGCAATTCCGAGCTCTTCCACAAACATCTAGCCTTCTAGATGTACATTGATCTCCATTGAGAGATGAACCATTTTACTTGTATAGACAAGCTAGCTATTAGAGGGTGGTTGGGGTATGTTACTCTTAGGATTTCAGGGTGTCTTCCAGCTGAAATCTCCGCATTCTCAGTATGAAAAGGCCTCCTATCTGATACCTAGGTAGTGAAAGTGCTATTCACCCAGTAAACTCAAAAGCAAATGAATAATGCTGGCCATAATTTAACTTTTTGACATTTCCTTGGGAAACTGCAAGAACCTCCCTTTCCCCCTCCCCCAGTAAGACCATTTAAGTGTGTGTTAAACCACTACAGAATACTAAATAAAAAGTTTGGCCAAAACAAACAAACAAAAAGACTGTCCAATCTCAGTCCACGCAGGTGTGCCCCAAAACTCGTCTTGGGGGAATCCTGTCCAATTTTTTCCTTCTCGTCTCAAAAATAATGAGCTCACATTGGGACCCCCACCACTTCCTCATACCTCAGACCCTGCTGTTTTGGCGTCCGATCACTAAATTGATTGGCCTTGTCTCTCTCAAATACTCACTCCAGGCTAAACCTTACAGCCTTTTAGCCAGAAGTAAATCGGGCTATTTGCTTTAACTTTTGGCTAACTCCTTAATTCCACCACTATATGAAATATTCCTTGCCATTTTCCACAGCACACTCTGCTGGGATGTCTCTTAAAGAACCTCAGTGCCATCATGCTTTGAGCTTATCTCAAACCCAAACAATTAATTTTTTACTGCCAGACAGCTCAGCCACAGTATACACTAGACAATGGCAGCCAATAGCCTGAGAAGGACACATTTGATTCCAATCTCCTCGCTGATCTGGACAGATACTGTCACTGGAATAGCAAATGGCAAGAGATCCCTTGTATTAAGGCTTTTATTGCACTTCGGGTGCATCCCTCTCTTATTGAGGCATGTGGAGTGAAACAAGTGCTGTTGGCTCATTCCAGTGTCAGACACTACCTCCAGTGCTCCTTCCAACCCAGACTCCCTTTTAAATGACCCTATTAATGACATTCCCCCTACTTTTCTTCCTCCTGGTTCTCCTCCACCATAACCATCTCCACCCCTCTCCACCCCTGCCCAAAACTTTGCCTTGTCAGTCTCCTTCTCCACCTCCTGGTTCCCCTGTAGATGCTGCCTCCTCTCATTCCTGCTCCATATTGGAACCTCAAGTGGCACCATCCCCTCTTTTCACCTTTTCTCCTCCCATGTATTACATCTGCTCCTGCATGACTCAACCTGCCCCCAATATACCCAAAGCCTGTGGGCACCTCACAGGTGACCAGCCACCACAATCTTGCAGGCCATCTGGACGGCCAGTGCCATCATGTGGTCTCTCTTCCTATGATGTCAGAGCGCCAACTCATAAGGCTCCATTGCATGATGAGCCAGCGCCATCTTGTGGGCCATGTGGCCATCCACTGTTGCTGCACACTAACTCCTCCCTATGATGCAAGCATGCCATTTTGCAGTGCTTCATTACATGATGAGTCATTCATTGCCACCTTGGAAGATCCTGCCAGATGATAGCAAGCTCCAATCCCTTTTTTTCTCTTCAAAATCAGCCAGCCCCTGAAGGATTCATTCATATTCGTAACCCTTTTTCCTCAGGGATCTTTCTGATATGTCATGAACTGGGATCCTTTTCAGCTGACCCTCATACCTAACTATATTAAGGAACTCCAATTTATAGTTAACTCCTATGATTTACATTGCAATGATCTCTATACTTTCTTTGGTTCCATTTTTACTCCTCAACAGAAGTTACATTTGTGGCAGGCAGCCTAGACCATGGCTGATCAGAAAGGATGACTCAATCCAGATCACCCTGAAGGTGCAGCTGGAGTCCCAGATGGAGAGCATAATTTCAATTATCAGAGAGGTGATGGGTTCCATCAATTAAGATGTATGACAACTTGTATTGTTGAAGGCCTAAATAAAATCTCTAGTCAGGAAAGTAATTATAATAAATTAAAAGAGCAGACCCAATGGGATGATGAAACTCCTGCTGAATTTCTTTTATGACTTAATGAGACATTAACTAAATTCACTAATGTTGATCCTCAGTCTTATGAGGGTATGATTCTTAACAACTCCTGTACTATTTGCTAGAAGGCCCACAGGTCTTCAGGAGGAACTCCTTAAGGTAGCATTGTCTTTAACAGTAGATATCAACCACAGGATTTAAAACAAGACCAGAGAAGAAAGGAACACACATAGAGTGTGTGGGACAGCTTCCAGCTCCTGTGTACCTATGAGACCATGGAAAAAACCCAGGCATGCTGTGTGAGTGAGAACCTCTGTCTCACCCTCAGGACCCCTCTACCCTTCCAGAGCTCATCTCCGAAACACACTAAGTGAGTAGGAACTACCACAGACATCTCAGGACCCAATAGACCTGGGCCAAGCCAAGGCCCTGCTAGTGTGTGGGGTAGCTTCTGTGTGCCCCTGGGCCCCCTGCACCAGGGTCACAACAGAGGGGCACAGCAGGTTAATTTCCAAGGGCTGCAGCAGGAAGGAGCTGAGCACAACAGCTAGACACCAACCAGGCACAACTGGATAAATTCAAACTTAATAGATCTGCAGCCCAATTTCAGTAAGTGCTAAGTTTATAACTACACCAAAGCTCTACGCGAAAGGTCAGAGGTCAGTGCTATACAACATGACAAAGACAAGAAACAAAATGCAATCTCAGGTCTCCAGCCAAGCCAGAAAATGTGCAAAGGACACTAGGTCACTGAAATGTATGAATTAATAGCGTCATAAGTAAAGAAACACCAGTAGAAAAGTATAGAGGAACTCAGATCATAATTAATCTCTGAAATGAAAAAAAGAAATCTCTGAATCACTAGCGTCAGAAGAAAAGAAACAACAACAAAAAAGGAATGGAGGAACTCAGAACAGAATTAATCTCTGAATAAAAAAAGAAAACTCTGAATTAATATTGTCAAAGTAAAGAATCAAATACAGAAATATATACAGAAAATCAGATTAAAAATGACCTCTGAAATAAAAGAATAACTGCTTCTCAAGAAGGCAATGATAAAAAAAATTGAGGAGATTAGAAAAGCAACAGATTCTTTGAATGAGCAATACAGGAAAGAAATTCATTGCATGAAGCAGAGTCAAAAGGATATGGAGGAAATTCAAATTTCAATCACAACTTGAAAAACAGTTTGACTGAAAGTGAAAATAGAGTTTCAGATCTTGCTGATGCCACTGCAGCTGGTGAAAACATAAGAAAAGATCTCTTAAAAACAACTACGATGCATGAAAAAATAATTCATCACCTACAAAACGATGCAAAGATAAACAACTTGAGACTAACCTGCATCAATAAGAAAAAGAAGTAAATACAAATGATACAAAGGATAAGGGCAGAAGTAATACCAGAAAACTTCCCGAACAGCACAAAATAATCTGACATTCAGTAAATGAAGCATACAGAACTCCAAATAACTTCAACGCAATTAAAAACACACGGAGACACATAATAGTCAACATCCCAGAACTTCAGCACAAGAACAATATACTAAAAGCAGCAAGAGAAAAGGAACAGGTCACATTTTAAGGAAAACCCACCAGAATTATGGCTGACTCCTCTCCACAAACCATGAAGGCAAGAAAAGCATAAAGCAGACTACTTCAAATCCTCTATGAAAACAAATTCCAGCCCAGACTACTGTACCCTGCAAAATTCTGTTTCAAGTGTGATGGAGAAGTGAAATATTTGCATGACAAAGAAAAACTAAAGAAATTCATGATGACAGAGCCAACACTACACAGACTACTAAAAGATGTTCTAGAGAGGGACCAGTGACCAGAACTCCACGAATGAGAATAGAAGGAACCCACCAAATGGCAAAAAATTAAACACAGCAGTAAAAAAAAAAGAGTAAACAACAGAAGGTAAATAACATGACAATCACAAGTCAACACATCTCAATTATAACCATCACTGTAAATGAACTCAATTTACCAATTAAAAGAAATAGACTGGTACAGTGGATAAAGAAGCACAATTCAACAATATGTGGTATACAAGAAACATAACTCATAAAGAAATTCACAGGCTGAATATCAAGGATGAAAAACAATACTACATGCCCCAGCACATCAGAAAAAAGCAGGGGTAGCCATCCTGTTTTCAGACAATCTCAACTTCAAGTCAAGAATGATCAAATGAAATAAAGAAGGCCACTACATACTGGTTAGGGGAAAATTCAACAGGAAGAAGTAACACTCATAAATGTGTATGCACCAAACACAGGAACACCCAATTATATAAGACAAATCTTCAAGGACATGAAAACTCTAATATCCAATACCACAATCCTAACAAGAGAACTTAATACACACCTTAACCCAAAAGGATATGTCAAGCAGACAAAAAATTAGCAAAGAAGTATCAGAACTGAACCACAGCTTGGAACAAATGGAGTTAGTGGACATATACATAGTGTTTCACCCAACCACAGCTGAATATACATTTTTTTCCAGCTGCACATGGGTCATTTCCTAAAAGAGAGCATATACTGGCCATAGGCCATGCTTAAGTATATGCAACAAAACAGAAATTATCCCATGCACATTGTCTGACCACAGTGCAATGAAACTGGAAATAACAAAAGAAACCAGAAAAAAATGATAAATACATGGAAATTAAACAACACCCTAGACAGCAACCAGTGGATCACAGATGAAATTAAACAAGAAGCTCAACAATATCCACAATTCAATGAAAATTCAACCACAACTTATCAGACCTTATGTGATGCGATGAAAGCAGTTCTCAGAGAGAAATTCACAGCGGTGCACTCACACAGTATGGAAACAGAATGGAAACAAATAAACACCCTAATGATACACCTACAACATCTAGAAAAAGAAGAGCTAATCAAATCCAGGGCTCAAACACGGGAAGAAATAATAAAGATTCAACCAGAAATTAATTCATTTCAGACAAAGAAATCAGTTGAGAGAATTAACAAATCAAAAAGCAGGTTCTTTGAAAGATTACATAAAATTGATGACACCTAGCAAACCTCATCAAAAAGAAGAAAGAAAAAATTCAAATACAAGAAATAAGGAATGAAAAAGGTATAACTACCACAGACCCAATGGAAATTCAAACAAGTGTCAATAGCTACTTTGAGAACCTGTACACTCACAGAATAGAAGACACAGATGAAATGGAAAGATTCCTAGAAAGGTTGGCCCTAGCCTTTCAAGGTCATCAAAGACTCAGGTCATAGGAGAACCTGTACTGTAACATCATGAAACTCAGGTGAGCTCCAAATTTTCTGAACAAGAAGATTATGGAGCCAGAGAGGAAAGAGATTGAAGTTCTATAGTGTGTCTGGGGAGAGTCACATGAAGAGAAAACTTTCTCTCAAGCTCTCACAGAGAACAAACTGGTCAAGCATTGGCCGTGACTCATCCACATGGATGACACAGACAAAGGAACTACAGAATAATGTACAGGACTACAAGATAAACCTGAGAGGACTTCACTGACCTCATAAGAAATATAAAGTTCATGTGTTGGTATATAAGTCTTAATCTATCTAGGTCTTAACCATGCAGCAGAAAAGTATAAAAATGAAGTATACATCGTGGGGCCATAATATTAAGCTGAGCTGTAAAGGGCTATGGTCGACAACTTCTTTGAATAACTCACTATTGTTGTGGAATGTTGGACTGTGATGGATTGTGGTGTCGAATTCAAGCACCTAAGTTAGTTGAATGATAATGGAGTGCCCACCTTTTACAGGTGTAGACAAAGGAAGGGGCATATAATTAAAAAATCATGATGTGCGTGTATAGACAGTACAGTTGAGATAGATAATGATATGCTTCTACATAATCCTATGAGAGGCAAGATCTGCACTAATGGTGGTTGGGCAGGATGTTATGTTGGCTTCTAGTACTATGGTCATCCACTAGGAAAAAAATTATTGAATTTTTGATATAATTCAGGTATAAAAAATAAGATAAGTAAGCAGCTACACTCTTAATTCACTGATAAGAGATATCTGCTAAAATAATATCTGTAAATATAATATCATGTATGCACCTTGTACAATACCAAAACATTATGAAAACAGTTTGCAATGTATTAATTTATCGAATCTATATTGTTAAGGTGTCTTAAAACCGTCTGATTGACATTTGTAGTTCAATAAAATAAATAAATAAATAATGTAAAAAAATAAAATAAAACAATACAATGACAAAAAAAATACTATCTGAAGTATGATATATCATTAAATATTTTTCTTCCTATAACACCCAACCTTTCAAACTGTTTGGAAAGTATACTAAAAACATAATTCATACCTTTTCATAAATATGGCACAGGGGTTTATATTCTGAATTCCTTATTCAATAAAGTATCAATTGCCAATTTATTAAAGGTAAATCAACTGTACATATGCAACTTATTAGTTCTCAAAACCTTCCATATACATATATATTTAAACATCACTCTTTCTGATAGTATTTAAAATACTGCTTTTTCTGGTGCCAAACCTACAAACTATCAAGCATTTCATTTTCCCATTTTCATACTTCCACCCCTACTCTGACCTCTTTTTATTTTTAATACATCTATCCAACATTTTGGTTTGGTTTTGTAAATATCCCCATTTATATCCCAACATAAAACACTGACAATACTCCTTGGTACACAAGGAAATCCCAGAATAGTCCGAGAACACAGCTTTGCTGCAAAAGTGTGTCACAGGCTAAATGAAAAATGAAAAACAGTCAGTGTCTCTTATTGATGCACTCTGAAAGCTCCTAAGAGTCCATCAGTTTAAGAATTTGCTGATGCAATCCTGAAGGAAGTTTCAACAGACTCTTCAGACAAGGACCAGAGAATAAGTCTTTGATTGATACTTTTTCTGTTTATTTCTGCCAAGGTGACCAAAAACACGAAAGCCTTTTCATCAGAGAGGTTAGCATACATGTCAATTTCCTTTTCCTGTTTCTTTCTTCCTCATATTTTTTGGCAGATGCATTTTTAGGTCTTCCTCTTCCTCGTCTGATATGATCTAAATGTTTGTTGCTCTGAGATCTCTTTCTGTTTTCTAAATCTTTATTTTTTTCTCTTTTTTGTATTTATTTATTTACTCTTTTGTCATTACAACTTAAAACTTTTTTTTCATTTAAACAAGTATTTAGGATACATAAATCAAAGCAACATTTATTTCTTTTTGTCATCTTCCTGGATGGGGTCTGAGGGCGGCTCCTCCACAGTGGCGCTGTTGCTCTCCCAGACAGTGTTGCTGTTGCTGGTCCCCTCCTTCACCGGGCTGTCGACACCCTGCCCACTGCTCTCCTTGTCCTCAGGTGTGGACGTACCCTCTTCACTGTTCTGCTAGCTCTCTGCTGCCTCTTCCAAGTGTGACTCCTCTGTCTCCATCGAGAGGCTGTCCTCCTCCCTCTCCCTTGGCTCTGCTGGGCACTTGCTCCTCCTCGAGGCCCAGACTGCCCTGGCCACGCTTTACCTACTCCACTACCTCCTTCTAACTCTCCTCCTGCCTGCTGTAGGCCTGCTTCTCGGCCTGGGCAATCTCCGCCACAATCTTCTCCATGTCCACCTCCACCTTCAGCCCACATAACCTTTTGAGTTCATTGTCTTATGAAATCTGTGCTTTCGAGGAATTTTCTCTTCTCCTGGTGCCGTTCCTCTATCTGAAGAAGTTGGGCTTCCAGTTTTTGCTGGTGAACCGTGAGGAACTGGACTCGGCGCTTGAGGACCTGAATTCTATTGCTTGTGACAACTGATGGGATGTGTGGCACCACGCTCTCACTGAGAGTTTCACTCCTAAATATTTATTTACTATAGAATTTATCTTTTGTCTCCTCTCTGTTCACCTCCTCTTGACCTCATTCTGGTTTTTTGTAGAAGATTTTGATTTATCTGAGTGTTTTGCATTTAAAAGTTTTCTACTAATAAACATGTAACTGAAGAGACATGATTTACATGCAACAGGAACCTGTTGGTCGCACTTGGAGCAGGTCTTGGAAGTCATCTTCACTTTCTGGTTTGCATCTAGAACATGCCCCTCTCCATGAGCAGCCAGGGCTCCTCCCCACACATCGCATTGCCCAGCCTCTGCTAGGCCTGACCTCTGCTCATCCTGTCCCATTCCCTCCCAAGACCAGTAGAAGCTCGGTGTTGCACATGCACCTGTATTTGGAGAAGTCTGCAAAGGACCTTTTCATACTTGAAGCCAATCTAAGGATTGTAAGTAATTGAGTTCAACAAAAAACTCAATATAGTCCAATAGTCCATAATAGTAGTGGGTTATCAGCAGAACTGGCAATTGTCAAGTTGTTGGCTTGAGCATTTTTCACCTCACCATATTAATATACCTTGTGTTTACACTTTTATGCTGGATGGTTAAGACCAAGTTAAAGCAAGACCTATGTAACTTAAAAATGTAGATTTTGTATCTGACAAGGTCAGTCAAATCCCCTCAGGATTTACACTGTAACCACATACAGTGCCTTGTAGATCTTTTGTCTGTGTCAGCCATCTGGATGAGTCAGGGCCATTGCTTGACCAATTTTCTCTCTGTGAAAGCCTGAGAGAATTTTTTCTTTCTCGGTAACCCCCTTTAGTAATATCCATTCTTGATTTTTAAAATTACCTGAAAAAATAGTATGGAAGGACTATCTTAACCCTATAAAACCCATTTATGATGAGCCAATGTCCGGCATCATTTTAAATGGGGAGAAGCCAAAAACTTTCCCTCTAAAATCAGGAACAAGACAAAGATGGACAGTTTCACAACTGTCAAATATTAGCCAGAACAATCAACCAACAGTAATAAAAATGGATATGCATAGGAAAGTAACAAATTAAAGTATCATTGTTTTCCAGTGACATGATCTCCATAGAAATCCCAAAAACCTTCACCAAGAGACCCCTAGAATTAATAAATTAATTCAGTCTTGAAGAAGAATAAAATGCCAACACAAAAAGATCATGTGCATTCACATGCATCAATAATAAATTCACTGAGAAGGAAATTAGAGAAACAATATGTTACCCAACATCATCACAAAAGAATAAACACTTAAAAAAATTAACCTGGGGACCAGGGAGATGTCTCAGTAGAATAAGTGCTTGCCTGACAAGCACAAGGGCCTGAGTTCAATCCCTGATTCCACAAAAACAAACAAAAAAAATTGAGGTAAAAATTATCCTGAAAATAAATAGACTAGTACAATGAAAACTACAGTAATCTGAAAAGAAAGATCAAATAGGACATCAGAAAATGGAAAGATTTCCCCTATACTTCATAGGCCACACCACAATCAAACTACTTCCAAGACTAACATATAGATTATGTTAATCAAAATGCAAACAGCATTCATGGAATGAGAGAAGCCCTAGAATGGCAAAACCAATCTTGGGAAACAAGAGGAAAATTGGAGGGATGACAATCCTAGACTTCAAACTATACTACAAGACTAGTGATCAAGTATTGACAAAAACGAACTGTGGATCAATGCAACAGAACTGAGAAGGCTAAAACTTGCCCAAGTATACTCAGATACCTGACTTTTGACAAGGTGTCCAAAAACTTTCACTGAAGGAAAGATATCATGTTTAGAAAGTGTTAATGGGAAAATTGGTTATCTACATCTACATGCTGAAGATTAAACCTAGAACTTCTTACCATGTACTAAACTAAAATCAAAAATTTGATCAAAGGTGTAAAGATTAAAACAAAGAGTTTAATCTTCTAAAAAATAGGTAACATTCCTTAGACACAGGCATAGGGAAGGATCTCCTGAACAGAATTCCAATTGCACAGGAAATAATGCAAAAAATCAAGCAAATGGTATGATATCAAATTTTTGTGTAAAGGAAACAACCAACAGAATGAAGAGACATGCTATACAGTAGGAAAAAAAATTCCAGCTATTCTTTAGGAAATTAATATCCAGGCTATATAAAAAACCAAGAATACTCATCTCTGACAGGACTAAACCAAAAAAGGGGATACAAACGAAGGACCATTTTATGTTCGTATACACAGAATAATTAGGATAGATTTTCAGCTACTTTTGCTTAATTCTATGAGAAGAAATATTTGCATTAATAGTGTTTGGACAGGAGACCCTGTCTGCTTCTTATACTATGGACAACCACTAGGAAGATAACAATGTAAAAAGTATTAATTATTGAAATTGTCCTATTAATCAGCTTTGAAATTCTCTCATTGATATTTGTCTCTCAATGAAATAAAATAAATTTTAAAAAATTAAAATTAAAAAAGGAAAAACAAAAACATTAGATGCCCCAAAATTAAAAGAACCAATAAAAAATTGTTACTTAAATGGTCACTTCTCCATAAGGAAGTATGAATGGGCAATAAATAACGTGAAAAAATGTTCAACATAACAGGGCACTTGACAGATGAAAATTGCAAGATCACAAAGATTCCGTCTCATGCCCAAAAAAATGGCTATCTGCAGGAAATCAAATAAAAATAAACACTGGCAAGGCTACAAGAAAAAGGGGAACATATTTTCATTGTTGGTGGTAGTCTAAACTGTCATGCCTGACCTAAGAGAGACCTGGGCTGCCAACTACAAACAATTGACTCCCCACCATACACAATAAGCTGCCTTAAACAAATAAGACTTATGAGCCATAAAGACTGAAGCTCTATCTACACATCTGCATTTATTGTCCTTGAAGTTTTGACTTTAAACATTTCATCCGGATTCTTTAAGATACGACCTCCCACCTTAAATTCTATGTAGATTTAGTTTTCCCACCAGAGAGCTACTGATGTCACTCTGATTTCAGTGTGCCTGTGTATAGACAGAATACAATCTTTCTCACAGTCAAACTCTTCAGGTGTTTCCTCATACATCATTATTTAACATAAACAAGGACAATAATTGTGGAAATCAGTATTGAGATTCCTTTAAAAACTAAAACTAGAAATTTAATTTTACTGAGTTATGCTCCTTCTAGGCATATTCCCAAAAGACATAAAGACATCATGTTATGATAATATATGTCTAGCCATATTCATAGCAGAAAAATACATAACAGCTATATATTGGAAGCAAACTGTATGTCCACCAACAGTGTAATGGTAAAAAAATGTAGTAGTTATAGATAAAAGAGTAATACTTTGCCATAAAAGGACAGATTTCACTAATTTATAGAAAAATTGGGAGATTTAGCATGACTGACTAGAGGAGGGGCCATATTAGAATAACTCAGATAAAGTCATCTAAAAGCACTAATAAATGGAAGAAATGGAAGGGCATACATCCAGATGACTAAAACAGTCTCAAGAGATTTGTAGATCCAAAAACACGCAGGCATAAGATTTTCTAAAATGGCAACATACCCTACAGAGCTGCTTGTAGGAAAATGTCCTGTGCAGACCTGGGATTGATGTTCTGGGAAATTCTGAAATAACTGAAGAACTGCAACAGTGTGGCAAACCCACGGATAAATTCAAGATGTAAGGCCCCTTGTCTCTTTTGTTTTCTTCCAAACAAGGGACGCTGCACCTTGGCAGTGAATTTTTCCAGAGCATACAGGGGAAAGCAACCAGGAAACTGCTCCCTCCTCAATAGGTCACCCGCTTTTTTGCTTCATTTTAGTTTGGGTTTTTTCATGTTCTGTAGTGGCTAACTGAAATCTCTATCAATAACAAAGTTAAGGACTACAGCAGAAGCAGTGAAAGTATTGAGTGGAACACCACCAACCCTTCTGCCCTGCTCCTAGTGCTACCTAATTTAAGTAGTTTTAAACTGCATCACAGCAATCAGTAAGAATTCAGCATTTCCAATGCAACCTCCAAGTGACATGAGAGGAGAAAGATGCACTGGAGTGGAACACAGAAGGCAGTGCAATCACCACAAGGGGTCAATTTTACAAAGAACTTAGAGGGACCATGGTCAGTCTCTGTATGAGGGTGCCACAGCAACTGGGAGGGAAATTCGAAGACAGGCGACCAAGGGATTTACAAAAAATTGCTGGCTGAAGACTGGCCCCAGTGCACACATCCAGAGGCCCAAATGAGCCGTGCACCTTGCATTAATCCTGTGTTCATCGCACATTCTAGATTAAAAGCACTAAAGAAAATTGGAACAAGTGGTATTTATTCCAGTCTGATAAAAGTTATGTATGACAATCTAACAATGAACATTACACTAATTATTCAAAAAATGGTAGTTTTCACTCTAAAATCAGGAACAGGACAAAGATATCTACTCTCTCCACTCCTGTTCAAAACAGTTCTGGAAATATTAGCCAGAGAGGCAAGACAAAGGAATAAAGAGGAGAACTAAAAAAGCTAAATTATCATTCTTTGCAAATCTCATACTATTCTACGTAGAAGACACCAAAAATTCAAAGACTTCTAGACATAATAGACAAATTCAGCCACATAGGTGAATAAAAGTCAACTCTCAAAAATCAACATTATTTCTGTATGTGAATAACAAAAGCATTGAAAGAGAAATTAGAGAAACAATATCTTTCAAAATAGTATTAAGAAAAGTGAAATACTTAACAATCCATCTAGTAAAGGAAGTAAAAATCTATACACTGAAAGTTACATTACTTTCAAAGAGGAAATTAAGGAGGTTATCAAAAAATGGAGACCTATCCCTTGCTCATGAATAGGAAGAAACAACATAGTGAAAATGTCCATGCTCTTAAAATTGTTCTAAACATTTAATGAAGTCCCAATCAAAATACCATTACCATGCCTCACAGACCTAGAGAAAACATTTGTAAAATTCAAGTGGAAAGAGAATAGATCTAGAATAGCACAAATAATTATAGCAACAAAATTAAGGTACACCCAAAATTGCTGTACAGATTTAATGCAATCCCTATCAAAATGCCACCAACATACCTCCCAGACATAGAGAAATCATTTCTAAAATTTATTTGGAACCACAAACGACCTAGAATACCAAAGGCATTCTTGGCCAATAAAGACAAGGCAGGAGACATCACAATGCCTGACTTGAAATTATGCTACAAATCCACTGTGATAATATCAACATGGTATTGGCAACGAAATAGACCTGAGAATCAAAGGAATAGATTTGAAGATGCAAAGGCATCTACGATCACACTCAGCCATCTAATCTTTGACAAAAGGGCCAAACAAACTCACTGGAAGAAAGATAGCCTCTTTAACAAATGGTGCTGGAAAACATGGCTTTCTACATGCCAAAAACTAAAACTTGACCCAGATCTATCACCATGCACTAAGCTAAAGACAAAATGGATTAAAGTTCTAAACATTAAAACAGAAACAATCAATCTCCTGGAAAAGAAAGTACAGGAACTCTTTAAGACATTGGGGTAGGCAAAGAGTTCATGAACAAACATGTATTCACAAGGGAAAAACTTGAAAGAATTAACAACTGGGATCAACTCTTCCTCAGGAGTTTATTCACATCAAAAGAAATTGTCAACAAAGTTGACAATTCACAAATTTTGAAAAAATCCTAACTAATAAGCAATCAGACAGAGGACTACTGTCTAGAATATATAAAGAACTAAGATATAACAGGGCCCTCAAATTTAAAGACCCAATTCAGAAATGGGCATCTGAGATGAATACACACTTCTCAGAGGACAAAATTAAAGAAGAGAATAAATATATGAAAAAATGCTCCACATCGCTAACCATCTGTAAAATGCAAATAAAAACAGCACTGAGATACCAATTCACTCCACAAAGAATGGCCATCATAAGAAAATCAACAAACAACAAATGTTGGAGAGGTTGTGGGGAAAAGGGAACACTTCTCCACTGCTGGTGGGAATGTAGACTGATGCACCCATTGTGGAGGTCAGTGTGGAGACTCCTCAACAGAGTAGGACTAGAAATCCCATTCAAGCCGGCTATCTCCCTACTTGAAATTTTCCAAGAGGAACTGAAAACATTATATCATAGTAATATTTGTGTACCTATGTTTATAGCAGCACAATGTGTGATAGCAAAATCTTGGAAACAACCAAGATGTCCATCACATGAGGAATGGTTGAAAAAGATGTGGTATTTCTATATAATGGAGTATTACTCAGCTATAATGAATGATAAGCTTGATGCATCTATATTGAAGTAAATGCCACTTGAATATATAATCACAAGTGAAATAAACCAGACACACATGTGCAAATATCGTATAGTCTCTAGTATAAGTCAAAAGAAGAAATATAAATAGAAATGCACAACAACAACTGAAGACAATTGAGTCAGATAGTTAGGGCAAACTGAATGGCATATGCTGCAAGGTACTACTCAGCTTTTCTTCTGGATGGTTAACAACCTAAGTTCACAGATCAAAACTGGAGAAATAGAAGAGCCAAAAGGCCAGCCAACATTTTGGCCCTAGCCTTTCAGGGTCAGCGAAGACTTAGGGCATAGGAGTACCTGTACTGTAACATCTTGAAACTCAGTTGAGCTCCAAATTCTCTGAAGAAGGAGATCATGGAGCCACAGAGGAAAGAGATTGATGATGTATAGTGTGCCTGGGGAGAGTCAGATGGAGAGAAAATTTTCTCTCAGGCTCTCACAGAGAGCATTCTGGTCAAGCATTGGACGTGACTCATGCGAATGGATGACACAAACAAAGGATCTACAGAATAAGGTACAGGATTACAAGATAAACCCTGAGGGAACTTCACTGACCTCATCAGAAACAAAAGCTAGATCTTTTGGTATATAGGTTTTGCTCTATCTTGGTCTTAACCATCCAGCAGAAAAGTATAAAAATGAGGTATATAACGTGGGGCAGTGTGAATGGCTATAGTCAACAACTTCTTCAGACAATTCACTATTATTGTGGAATGCTGCATTGTGTTGGATTGTGTCACCAAGTTCAGGCACCTAAATTGGTTTATGACAATGGACTGCTCATCTTTGACAGGTTTAGACAAACAAAAGGGGAAATACAGAGGAAGAATCATGATGTGTGTGTATAAACAGTACAGTTAGGATAAATATGCCATGCTTCTGCATAATTCTATGAGAAGCAAGATTTGAACTAAGAGTGGTTGGACAAGATATTATGTTGGCTTCTAGTACTATGGACAGACATTGGGGAAATATCAAGGTAGAGGGTGTTAATTGTTGAATCTGTGATATAAATCAGCTGTAGAGAAATAGGATAGGTGCACTCTCTTCATTCAATGATTAGATACATCTGCTATAATAATGTCTGTAGGTATAATGTCATGTGTGCATCTTGTACAACACCAAAACATTATGAAAACATTTTGTAATGTATTGATTTGTCGAATCTGTCCTGTTAATTTGTCTTGAAACTGTCTCATTGCTATTTGTTCTTCAATAAAAACAATAGTAAAAAATATTAAGGTAAAGTGCATCACAATCCCTGACATGAAATTATACTGCAGAACTACAGTGATAAAAACAGAATGGTACTTGCAAAATACATATCAAGGATCAATGGAACAAATTAGATGATACAGAAACAACACCAAACACATTCGGAAACATTATCTTTGATAAAGGGTCCAAACAAGTTCACTGAAAAAAATATAGTCACTTTAGTAATTATTGCTCAAAAAGTACTTTTCTGTATACCAAAAACTAAAACTTCACCTATCTCTCACCGTGCACTAAAGTAAAATCAAAATCAATCAAATATCTAAATATTGAAATGGAAACATTAGTAAGAGAGAATATGTAGAACTCTTGAGGACATAGAAGTAGGCAAAGTAGTCATGAACAAATCACAATCACAAAGGGAATATTACAAGGAATCAACAACTGGGATATAAACTTATTTTTTTATATTAGGGAAGGGTCTATAGGGTGTTCAGGGTCTCACTAGACCAGATTCATAGTGATCCACCTGGTTACAGCCTTCCAAAAGCTTGGATTATAGGTGTGCACCACCATGCCCAGGCTCAGTCGCTGTCTCAGCATGCCCCAGGGGTGGGGCCAGCATGGCAAGCCCAGGGATCGAACTGCCAACCCCTGCGCTTGCTTGCAGGCACTTTAATCCACTGAGATATTTGGCCAGCCCTGGGATACAAATGTACTAAAAATCTTTTTCACATACATGCATTGTCTCTTTATTGTGAGAACCTGAAAGAAAAAATGAAATCTCAAGGGTACGATAAATACAGGAAAAAGGGAATGAACTTATTCAAATTCAAGGAGTTGCTGAATTGAGGAGAACAGGAGAGGGAGTGGAGTAAACAGATATATTTATACATGTAAGCAGAATGGTTTGAAAAATTGTATTATCAATTTCTGCTGGTCTATGAGTAGAAGCAGTTAATAATTAGTTTTATCTCCTTTTCTCAACTGTTTGTCCTTTTTGTCTTCTTAATTTCTTCCATATTTCTGTTTTTCTTTCTTCTAATTTTGCATTCATATATCTGGTAATATGAACATCTACTGGAAGACAACAGTAAGCATTGCAACAGATATTGTGAAATTTGTATTATTTTGGTAAGCAAAATTCTGTATTGCTTATAATTTTTCTGTTTTAATGTTATTTTGTACTGTCTTTAAAAATTTTTAACTAAGCAACTGCACTGAAGATAGCAGTGTGTAATAGTAGGGTTGTGCTTGGAATTCCAGTCATTCTGGCCTTCTAAATATGTACTGCCTGTCATGACATAACAATTACTGCCATACTGTCTCACAAGTAAATGTTTTATTTTAAAAAAAAGGGTAATAAATGAAAAAAGAGACAAGAAAAAAATGTCACAGGTCTGCACTGCTATAATGCTGTATATGTTTAGATTTCTAAATTTCTATGTAAAAATATGTAATTGTTTATTCCTATTTTTAATACTTTTATTTTTTAAATTTTACTTCTTCATATTCTGTAGTGACTTAAAGTTTGACATATCAGTACTTGATGGAAAATACCTATTCCATGTTATGTCTAACACATGTGATATTCAGACATACAGTGAGGTTAAACTCAACTGCCTATGTTGTAGGGTAATAATAATAAGATTCTCTTCTGGAGAGTTAACAACCTAAGTTTGCAGACCAAAAATCAGAGAAAAAGAAGGGCTGCAAGGAGAGCCAACATTTTGACCCTAGCCTTTAAAGGTCAGTGAAGACTTAGGACATAGCAGAACCTGTACTATAACATAATAACTCAGTTGCATCCCAAATTTTGTGATCAAGCAGATTATGAGACCAGAGAGGAAAGTGATTGATGATGTAGAGGGTGCCTAAGGAGAGTCCCATGGAGAGAAAACATTCTCTCAAGCTTTCAGGGAGAACAAATTGGTCAAGAAGTGGCCGTGACTCATCCACATGGCTGACACTGACAAAGGATCTGTGAACGGCAGTACAGGGTTTCAGGAATAAATCCTGAGGAGATTTGACTGGCCTTATGAGATACAAACATCACATTTCTTGTTACATAGGTCTTGCTTTATCTTGGTCATTATCATCCAGCAGAAAAGTATAAAAACAAGGTATAGATCATCCCGCCCGCGCCCAGCCAGCGCCAGAGACTGGCCAGAGACAGCAAGACCAATGCCAGCAGTCTACTTGATCCCATGCACGCCATCCAGCCAGAGACCGGCCTGAGACAGAGGCTGACTCCAGGGGCCTCCTGGATCCCGTGTCAAGCTCTCTCAGCGAGAGCGAATTTGCACAACTCACCAGGCTTCCCAGATCAGTGAGAGTGTGGTGAGTCTGAGGGAGAGGCATTGGCTTCTTCCCACCCGCGCTATGCAGATCCCTGTCCCCAATCCCTCCAAGCCAGTGACTGGCCTGAAACCTCAGGACTCACTCAACAACACCTCCCCGTATCCCCTGACCTAAAGCCCGCTGATCGAGTGGGAATTTCCCCGATTCTCTGGGCATCAAAGTTCAGTGAGTGTAGAACTCCAGGCCCGCCGTGCCCGAGAGACATTTCCCAGGGATTACCTGCCCCCACACCCCGTGGCCCGGTGACAGCTCCATGCACACTGTGCCAGAGAAACATTTCAGGTGATTACCAGTTCCACCCCACAGCCTCAGACCCAGTGCAGGTCGGCCGGGAGTGAGAACTCCAAGCCTGCCATGCTGGAGGGACATTTCTCAGCAATCCACGGTCCCACGCTACAGACCGAAAAACAGCACAGCCAGGCCTATGAGTGAGGGCTCCAGGCCCACTGCACCAGAGGGACCTTTCCCAGCCTTCTCGGGTTAGGGCCTATAGATCCAGACCCAGCACAGGCTGGCCGACCCAGTACAGCCTACTCAGTGAATGAGATCACCCACTATCCTTTTGTGAGCCCAGAAGACACACCAAAGCACAGACCCACCCACCTGGGGAACGATCTGCTTGACACAGGAGGGCTGACCCCGGGAACCAACAGAGGGGAACGAAAGGAGCTGCAAGAAAAGAGGAACTGAACACAACAGCTAGACCCAGGATAGGCATAACTGGAAAATCTCAAACTTAATAGACTGGCACCTAAATCTCCTAACAAGCTAAGGTTATACCTGAACCAACGCTCTACAACAAAGGTCAAAGGTCAGTGCTATACAAAATGACAAAGAGAAGGGGAAAAATGCAATCCCAGACCTCGAGTGGATCAGGAAGGGCAGAGGACACTAGCTCAGCTGCAACGAATGAACTAACAGATACAACCGCAAGGGAACAACAGCAGAAAGCTATAGAGGAAATAAAAGAAGAAGTAATTATCCAACTTAAAAAAGAAATATTTGAATACA